>JAECUM010035762.1:0-18880 GCA_016617855.1 Megalonaias nervosa
TATATATATATATATATATTGCGTGCTATATTTGGAGATGTGATAGGACATTTAGGAATATTTGGAATTTAATTCACAATACTTTAAGTGTCCTTTGAATTTTCAATTTATATTGCAGGGAAATAAACTGGTGGTTGAATTTGAGTTAAAGCATTGGTTTTACTTTTCACAAAAATGTTTAATCATTTTGTATTGTATAATTACAAAATAACATAAATGTTTCTTTTGTATTTGAGAGAAAATAATAAACTAAAATTATTAAAACTAAACAAAAATCTAGTGAAAGAATATCCATGAATAACTTAATCTACAACATGTTTCATTTTCACCAGGACACTCATTTATTATAATTTCACGAAGTTCTACAACTGTTAAACAATATCATCGTTCAAGGAATTTGTATCATTCTGCACAACCTGTACTTTAAATAAAATGGTTAGAAAGTGTTAGGATGTTTAATAGCGTGAACATAATGGAGCTGATTTTTCAAGGCTTTAACATTATGGCTAGATCAATAGCTCAAAATACTGCAGTCTTCTGAAAACCATATCTGATGGAAGTATCCAAACTTGCAAATTTAACAAAGGGTTTGCTATTACCATTGAATCAGCTCTTTATGTAGGCAAGGGGAATTTGATTTCCAACTGATACAAACAGAAAACCGTTAATTGCTGGTGAGATTTATGGCGCAGTGATAGAAAGATCTCTGGAGTATTTAGATCTGTAATACAACATCCTAACGAGGTTTCAAGGCAATTCGCAATGGGTGTGCAGTTCAACATAGAGCATGTATTTCCATGATAATGGACCAAGTGTGTTGCCAAGTGATTTGTAACTCCATAGTGTTTTATTTAAGTACAACAAGGGTGCATATGGTTACCGATTCATCTACAGAACTCTTTTACAAAGAATAGTGTTAACAGTATTGTAAAATATTGGAGGATACAATAACTACAGAATTTTTTTTTACAGAATCTTTGTGGTTCATGGTAAGATTAAGGTTAGTGGAACAAGTATATCTATGGCAAAACTGATTTTATTCATGTGTGTGTGTGACTTGGATTTTTAACATAGCTTTAAAAAGAATTTCAGTCATATCGCTACGATGTCTGCAATGTGGCAGTTTATAGTGATGTCTAGCACTGGGACAATCTTGTCACAGACATGTAGCACGATGTCTCATCCAGTCATATTATCCTGACACCATTCCGATCAACCCCCTGCGGGTCCGGGGTTGTAGAATTGGCCCGCCGTGCCTCGCTACGTGTCGTAAGAGGCGACTAAGTAGAGGCAACCTGTTTGCCGTGGGTTGCGACCCGTGTCGGAGGAGGAAAGGATCCTGGTAGTTGAGCAGAGGCTTTCCGATGCAATACACTACTTTGGCCTCTACCTCTTCTAGACGAGTGGTTGGGATGGGCCCGGTCTCGACAAATCGGCTGGTCACGCCGAGCCTTAGGAGGTCTTCATTTACTCGCTCACTTTCTTTATCCTTCTCTTTGTATCTCTCTTGATACAACCGTTGCCCCTACATTCTATCCCTTTAACATTCCCTTTTCCACGTCTTAGAAGACTTCCTAGAAGGCGGTGGCTCAACGGGTCGATTGGGAGGTAATTTTACCGACTGAGTATGTCTTACGGGATGAATCAGGAGGTGAATTTACCTACTGAGTATAACATCTGTGTATCCCTGACACTTAAAAAGTGTCCCCTTGTTGGGCTCCTTGGTGGGGCGGGGAGAACGGGTGCTGAATATTAAATACACCAACATGGATATTTCCACAAAAAAATCAACTCAAGCGTACCAAAACTGGATCTGACTCAGATGAGGAACCATGTGGTGTGGAATCATTTCCACGCTTCATGGTTATACAATCTGCAGACGACTCAAAACCGCTAGCCTCACTGTCTCCGTTTGTTATTGAAAACACAATTACGGGTATAATTGGTACACCAAAAAGTGTAAAGAAGTTGAAATCGGGCTGCCTACTTGTTGAATGTGAACGACGGGGTCAGACCGAAAATATCCGGAAAATGAAGACATTTTTCGATATTCCGGTGACCTCATTCACTCACACAACACTCAACTCGTCCAAAGGCGTGATTCGATGTCGGGGCTTGGCCGGAGTAAGCGACAAAGATATCATCGAAGGGATGAAAAACGAAGGTGTCACTGCAGTTCGAAGAATAAGAATTAAACGTAATAACAATCTGCAGGACACCAACACATTCGTACTCACCTTCAACAAGCCAGCAGTACCCAGAGTGGTCAAGGTTGGCTTTTTGCAAGTGAAGGTTGAGATTTACATACCTAACCCCCTTCGATGCTATAAATGACAGAAATATGGCCATCACGAAGATCGTTGCTCAAAAAGCTAGATATGTGGCCGATGCGGAGACTATTCTCACCAGGAAGCTGAGTGCAGAGCAACTCCGCATCGTGTCAACCGTGGAAAAGAGCAACA
The DNA here is from genome assembly GCA_016617855.1 of Megalonaias nervosa. Taxonomy (NCBI): domain Eukaryota; kingdom Metazoa; phylum Mollusca; class Bivalvia; order Unionida; family Unionidae; genus Megalonaias; species Megalonaias nervosa. The sequence goes on from JAECUM010035762.1 coordinate 2,463, forward strand.
CAATAATTCCAAGGAATCTGATACCTGGAAACAGGAGAAGGAAATACAGAGGGTTAAATACACATCCAGTATTCCCTATCCAGAGGCCAGAAAGCTTGTACAGGCAAAAACATCACTTACTGGCCCATCCTTCTTCTCTGTAGTTAAAAACAATCCTAAAGCAACGAAGGACGCTCAAACACAGACAGATCCACCCGAGTCAACACCTCGCTCTAACACCCCCCATTACCAAGCACAAAAAACCACGGCATCTACCCAAACAACGTTTAATAATACCCCACCACCGAAGTCACCAAAGAGCAAAAATAGATCTCACGGAAATAGGCAACAAAAGGGGTCAGATGACCACATCAAACTCTATAACAGGTTTGGGGACATTGAGAGCATGGATGCAGAAGATACTGCTCCGTGTCCTCAAAGTAGCTACAAACCTAACAAAAAATCACCCCCGTACTTCCTCCAGAGGAATAATCATACAGACTGTCTCTGCGAAAAGTCTAACCTAGCTCTAAAATCTCCACTCTAATCTTATAATGACGAATACCATCATACAATGGAACTGTCGAGGACTTAGATCCAATTACAATGAAATTCTTCTGCTTTTAAACGAATATGATCCAGCAAGAATATGCCTTAAGGAAACCTTTTTAAAAGATACGGACAACATCACACTTAAAAACTACTCCCTGTTTAACACCTACTTACAGAACGTTGACAGGGTCTCGGGAGGGGTTTCTATAGCTGTGAACAATAGAGCCCCACATAGAATCATCCCTTTCAACACAAATTTGCAAGCCATTGCTGTGTCACTCTCCATCGAGTGATTAGATTTTGTTCTATTGACATACCACCAAACACCAACTTATTCCGAAATGAATTAGAAACGCTTGTTCAACAACTTCCCGCGCCATTTGGTTTACTCGGTGATTTTAATGGCAATAATATTCTATGTTGATGAAATTACATAAGCGAGAGGGGCAAAAAGGTTGAAGATTTTATTACTAGACACGACTTGTGTCTATTTAATACCAAGTCTCCGATGTACTTGCACCGAAATGTCCGTCACCCTGCGCGTCCGGGGTTGTAGAATTGGCCCGCCGTGCCTCGCTACGTGTCGTAAGAGGCGACTAAGTAGAGGCAACTTGTTTGCCGTGGGTTGCGACCCGTGTCGGAGGAGGAAAGGATCCTGGTAGTTGAGCAGAGGCTTTCCGATGCAATACACTACTTTGGCCTCTACTTCTTCTAGACGGGTGGTCGGGATGGGCCCGGTCTCGACAAATCGGCTGGTCACGCCGAGCCCTAGGAGGTCTTTATTTCTCGCTCACTTTCTTTATCTTTCTCGTTGTATCTCTCTTGATACCACCGTTGCCCCTACATTCTATCCCTTTAACTTTCCCTTTTCCAAGTCTTAGAAGACTTCCTAGAAGGCGGTGGCTCAACGGGTCAATTGGGAGGTAATTTTACCGACTGAGTATGTCTTATGGGATGAATCAGGAGGTGAATTTACCTACTGAGTATAACATCTGTGTATCCCTGGCACTTGAAAAGTGTCCCCTTGTTGGGCTCCTTGGTGGGCGGGGAGCACGGGTGCTGAATTTTAAATACACCAACATGGATATTTCCAAAAAAAATCAACTCAAGCGTACCAAAACTGGATCTGACTCAGATGCCGAACCATGTGGTGTGGATTCATTTCCACGCTTCATGGTTATACAGTCTAAAGATGCCACAAAACCGCTTAATGTACTCTCTCCATTTGTGATCGAGAAAACAATTATGGGACTGATAGGAACACCAAAAGGTTTTAAAAAGTTAAAATCGGGCTGCCTACTTGTCGAGTGTGAGCGACGAGGTCAAACAGAAAACCTCAAGAAAATGACAACATTTTTCGATATTCCAGTGACCTCGTTCGCCCACACAACACTCAATTCGTCCAAGGGCGTGATTCGCTGTCGTGACTTGGCTGGAGTCAGCGACACGGATATCATTGAAGGGATGAAAAACGAAGGTGTCACTGCAGTCCGTAGAATACGTATTAAACGTAACAACAACCTGCAGGACACCAACACCATTATACTCACCTTCAACAAGCCAACAGTACCCAGAGTGGTCAAAGTTGGCTTTCTGCAAGTGAAGGTTGATGTGTACATACCAAATCCACTTCGATATTATAAGTGTCAGAAATATGGTCATCATGAAGACCGCTGCTCAAGAAGCCAAATATGTGGCCGATGCGGAGATCACTCTCACCAGGAATCTGAGTGTAGAGCCACTCCGCATTGTGTCAACTGTGGAAAGGAGCACCACGCCAATTCCAAGGATTGTGATACCTGGAAACAGGAGAAGGAAATACAGAGGGTTAAATACACATCCAACATTCCCTATCCAGAGGCCAGAAAGCTTGTACAGGCAATAACATCTCTTCCTGGCCCATCCTTCTCCACTGTAGTGAAGAACAATCCCAAGGCAACGAAGGACTCTCAAACGCAGACAGATGCACCCGAGTCAACATCAAGCACTAACACCCCCCATTACCAAGCACAAAAAACCACGGCATCTACTCAAACAACATTCAATAATACTCAATAACCGAAATCACCTAAGAACAAAAACAGATCACAAGGAAATAGGCAGCAAAAGGGGTCAGAAGACCCCATCAAACTCTATAACAGGTTTGGGGACATTGATAGCATGGATGCAGAAGATACTGCTCCATGCTCTCAAAGTAGCTCCAGACCTAACAAAAAAAATCATCCCCGTACTTCCTCCGTAGAAATAACCATATAGATTCTCTCCGGGAAAAGTCTAACAGAGCTCCAAAATCTCCAATCTAAACTTACAATGAAGAACACGATCATACAATGGAATTGTCGAGGACTTAAAGCCAATTACAATGATATTCTTCTGCTTTTAAACGAATATGATCCTGCAATACTATGTCTTCAGGAAACCGTTTTAAAAGAAACGGATAACATCACACTGAAAAACTACTCCCTGTATAACATCTACTTACAGAACGTTGACAGGGCCTCGGGAGGGGTTTCTATTGCTGTGAACAATAGAGCCCCACATAGCGTCATTCCTTTAAACACAAATTTCCAAGCCTTTGCTGTGAATGTCACTCTACATCGAGTGAGTACTTTTTGTCCTATTTACATACCACCAACCACCAACTTATTACATACCAGAGTGCATATCTTGCAATGAACCATTCACTGTTAAGCACTTTATGTTGGAGTGTTTCGACCTCCAACCTACGCGTAATCATTATTACAATGTGCATGACATTAGGGAACTCTTTGATACAGTTAGCATTTCTTATATTATAGACTTCCTGAAGGAATTAAATATTTATCATAAGTTATAGCTTTTATGCTATCACCTTAAACAGTTTTATGTGCTATATATATACCGTCGTTAGATTTTAATTACCTTTCCTCTGTTTTAGTTGTCATACATCATTTGCACTCCCCGTTGATCTGGAAACTTTATCACCGTTACTATTTTATCGTTTTACCTTCAACTGTTTGGTTTCGTATCGCTGGTCGATACGTAATCTTTTGCCACTTTTAAATAATTAAAGATATAACCTTTTGTATGGCGCTAAATAGCCTCATAGTGCTGGTGCGCCTTAAAAATTCAATCAACCAACCAACCAACTTATTACCAAACGAATTAGACACGCTTGTTCAACAACTTCCTGCACCATTTGTTTTACTCGGTGATTTTAATGCCCATAATATTCTATGGGGATCAAATTACATAAGCGAGAGGGGCAAAAAGGTTGAAGATTTTATTACTAGACACTACTTGTTTCTATTTAATACCAAATCTCCGACGTACTTGCACCCAGGAACTGGTACATACACTTATATCGACTTGACAATTTGTTCTCCTTCACTACTTTTGGATTATAATTGGAAGGTCGCTGATGACCTTCACAGCAGTGATCACTTTCCAATCTCTCTTAAGAACACCAACGTTACAATTGATGACACGATTCCACAGTGGAATTTAAAGAAAGCTGACTGGGGCAAGTTTGAAACACTTTGTACAGCTAGACATAACAGGAATACCGTCCTAAACGATATTGATCCTATTCGACAATTTACATCCGTCTTAATTGAGTTTGCAGAAGAATCCATTCCTAAGTCCTCGCCGAATTGTAAAAGAACCCCAAAACCGTGGTTCACTAAAGAATGTAAAGAAGCCATTAGACAACGCCGAGAAGCACTGGAAAAATTTAATAATCGTCCAACGCCCGAAAACTTAACTCAGTACCGTATTGTTCGGGCCAAAGCTCGCCGCATAATTAAAGAAAGTAAACGAGCATCATGGAAAAAATATGTTTCAACTTTAAACTCTCGTTCCTCAATAAAGAAAGTTTGGGATACGATCCGCAAAATAAATGGAAAGGGAAAACACTATTCATTCTGACATGTGAAGATAAATAACAACAATTTCAATACTAAACATGAAATAGCTAATGTACTTCCTGATTGTTTCTCCAAAAATTCATCATCGTCTAATTATTCAGAAGCTCTCCGAAGACTAATAGCTCAAAAAGAAAAAACACGGTTGAAATTCACATCGAATAACTCAGAGAGCTATAACCAACCGTTTTCATTGTCGGAGCTTAACAGTTCTTCTGGAAATCTTCAATCTTTGGTTACCGGTAATGTACCAACAATTTGGAAAGAAGCAACAGTAATACCAATTCCCACACCAGGCAAAGATAGCGCAGATCCTAGCAACTATAGACCTATATCATTAACTAGCTGCGTTTGCAAAACAATGGAACGAATGATCAATTCTCGGCTTGTATGGTATTTGGAAAGCAACAATTTAATATCTCCTTTCCAAAGTGGCTTTCGTTATGGTCGTAGTACGAATGATCATCTGGTTAGACTGGAAACCTTTATTCGCGACGCTTTTATCAAGAAGGAACACTTAGTAGCGGTTTTCTTTGATTTGGAAAAGGCCTATGACACAACGTGGAAGTACGGAATACTAAATGACCTACACGATCTGGGTCTAAAAGGCCGACTGCCCTCTTCATATCAAACTTCCTCTCAGACAGGGAATTCAAGGTACGAGTGGGCTCCACCCCCTCTGATATGCACGATCAAGAGATGGGTGTGCCCCAGGGCAGTATTTTATCGGTGACGCTTTTCAACATAAAAATTAATAGCATCACCAAGTGTCTGACTCCCGGTGTGGATTGCTCCCTATATGTTGACGACTTTTTAATATGTTACCGATCCAAGCACATGCATACAATTGAAGACAATTGCAGCAAAATATCAACAAGATTCAAAATTGGGCCAATACTAACGGTTTCAAATTCTCGAAATCAAAAACTGTATGTATGCATTTCTGTCAGTACGAAGACATCATGATGGACCTAAACCACGCTGGACGGAACACCTATTCCAGTGTTGAGAAGCAAAATTCTTAGGTATTATCTTCGACAGAAAACTGACTTTATTCCACACCTGAAGAATTTGAAAGCTAAATGCTTGAAGTCTCTAGATTACTTAAAGTAGTAGCGCACACTGACTGGGGTGCTGATAGGAAAGTCCTACTCAGTTTATACAGAACATTATTCGCTCGAAACTAGACTATGTTGCGTTGTCTATGGTTCAGCTAGGAGTCCTATTGAAGACTAGACCCAATTCATCATCAGGGAATAAGACTTGCCTTGGGAGCATTTAAGACATCCCCGTGTGAAAGCCTACTCGTTGAAGCGAACGAATCCCCTTTATCACAACGTAGAGAAATGCTTTCCGCACAGTATGCTCTCAAATTAAGCTCAAACCCTCTGAACCCTGCTTTTTCGGCTGTTTTTGAACCCAAATATAAAACCTTATATGACAATAAACCAAACGTCATACCTACCTTTGGCATTAGAATATTACCCAGCCTTGACAGTACCAAAATTGATCTTTCAAAAATTCTGAAAACGACCGTCTCCGAAACACCTCCCTGGCTACTTAAACAAACAAAGGTACTTTTCACGTTACACGATGGAAAAAAATTGGAGACAAACCCTTCCATCTTCCACAACTGTTACCATGAACTAATCGCCCAATTTGAAAATTATACAAGAATATATACTGATGGATCAAAAGATGAGGAAAAGGCTGCTGCAGCCTTCGTTAGTGGAAAACACACAACAAAAGTCCGCTTGCCAAATGGGACATCAATTTTTTCAGCTGAAATCAGAGCAATAGACCTTGCATTGCAATATATTGAAAGCAAGCGTATTTTAAATAGCATCATCTTTTCCGATTCACTATCAGTACTTCAGTCACTACATAATAGAAAACTGGAGAATCCATTATTAGCTAATGTTCTCCTTAAACATACTGAGCTGAGTACCTCCCACAATATAGTATACTGTTGGTTACCCAGCCATATTGGAATTAAAGGAAATGACAAAGCAGACCGCGCTGCTAAAATGGCCCTATCACTAGAACCATCTGATTTTAGTACACCGTATACTGATTTTAAACGTAGTATCAAAGACTGCTTACGTCAGAAATGGCAGGCATCATGGAATGATGCCGTGAATAACAAACTTCATGCCATCAAGCCAACCCTAGGAGAATGGACTCCTTCCCACAGAGCCGTCCGTAGGGAGGAGGTAGTCATTGCAAGAATTCGAATTGGTCATACTTATTTAACCCACTCCTACATACTAAAAGGAGAAGACCCACCAGAGTGCGTAGCTTGCAATGAACCATTCACCGTTAAGCACTTTATGTTGGAGTGTTTCGACCTCCAACCAACGCGTAATCATTATTACAATGTGCATGACATTAGGGAGCTCTTTGATACAGTTAGCATTCCTGATATTATAGACTTCCTGAAGGAGGTAAATATTTATCATAAGTTATAGCTTATATGCTATCACCTTGAACAGTTTTATGTGCTATATATACCGTCGGTAGATTTTAATTACCTTTCACCTGTTTTCGTTGTCATATATCATTTGCACTCCCCGTTGATCGGGAAATTTTATTTATCACCGTTACCATTTTATCGTTTTACCTTCAACTGTTTGGTTTCGTATCGCTGGTCGATACGTAATCTTTTGCCACTTATAAATAATGAAGGATATAACCTTTTGCTGGCGCTCCTCATAGAAAAAATTCAGATCTTTCAAAAATTCAGAAAACGACCGTCTCCAAACACCTCCCTGGCTACTTCAACAACCAAAGGTACTTTTCACATTACATGATGGAAAAAAATCGGAGACAAACCCTTCCATCTTCCACAACTCTTACCATGAACTCCTCACCCAATTTGAAAATTATACAAGAATATATACTGATGGATCAAAAGATCAAAAGGCTGCTGGAGCCTTCGTTAGTGGAAAACACACAACAAAAGTCCGCTTGCCAAATGGTACATCAATTTTTTCAGCTGAAATCAGAGCAATAGACCTTGCATTGCAACATATTGAAAGCAAGCGTATTTTAAACAGCATCATTTCCTCCGATTCACTATAAGTACTTCAGTCAATACATAACAAAATGGAGAATCCATTATTAGAGAATATTCTCCTCAAACATACTGAGCTGAGTACCTCACACAATACAGTATACTGTTGGTTACCCAGCCATATTGGAATTAAATGTAATGACAGAGCAGACGGCGCTGCTAAAATGGCCCTATCACTGGAACCATCTGATTTTAAAACACCGTGTACTGATTTTAAACGTAGTATCACAGAATGTTTACGTCAGAAATGGCAGGCATCATGGAATGATGCCGTGAATAACAAACTTCATGCCATCAAGCCAACCCTAGGAGAATGGACTCCTTCCTACAGAGCCGTCCGTAGGGAGGAGGTAGTCATTGCAAGAATTCGAATTGGTCATACTTATTTAACCCACTCCTACATACTAAAAGGAGAAGACCCACCAGAGTGCGTATATTGCAATGAACCATTCACCGTTAAGCACTTTATGTTGGAGTGTTTCGACCTCCAACCTACGCGTACTCATTATTACAATGAGCATGAGATTAGGGAGCTCATTGATACAGTTAGTATTTCTTATATTATAGACTTCCTGAAGGAAGTAAATATTTATCATAAGCTATTGCATGTATGCTATCACCTTGACCAGTTTTATGTGCTATATATACCGTCGTTAGATTTTAATTACCTTTCATCTGTTTTCGTTGTCATACATCAATTGCACTCCCCGTTGATCGGGAAACTTTATTTATCACCATTACCATTTTATCGTTTTACCTTCAAGTGTTTGGCTTCGTATCGCTGGTCAATACGAAACGTTTTACCACTTTTAAATGATGAAGGATATAACCTTTTGTATGGCGCTAAATAGCATCATAGTGCTGTTGCGAGGTAAAAATTCAACAAACTAACCAACCAACTAATCGCCCAATTTGAAAATTATACAAGAATATATACTGATGGATCAAAATATGAGGAAAAGGCTGCTGCAGCCTTCGTTAGTGGAAAACACACAACAAAAGTTCGTTTGCCAAATGGTACATCAATTTTTTCAGCCGACATCAGAGCAATAGACCTTGCATTGCAATATATTGAAAGCAAGCGTATGTTAAATGGCATCATCATCTCCGATTCACTATCAGTACTTCAGTCACTACATAATAGAAAACTGGAGAATCCATTATTAGCTAATGTTCTCCTCAAACATACTGAGCTGAGTACCTCCCACAATATAGTATACTGTTGGTTACCCAGCTATATTGGAATTAAAGGTAATGACAAAGCAGACGGCGCAGCTAAAATGGCCCTATCACTAGAACCATCTGATTTTAATACACCGTATACTGATTTTAAACGTAGTATCCAAGAATGTTTACGTCAGAAATGGCAGGCATCATGGAATGATGCCGTGAATAACAAACTTCATGCCATCAAGCCATCCCTAGGAGAATGGACTCCTTCCTACAGAGCCGTCCGTAGGGAGGAGGTAGTCATTGCAAGAATTCGAATCGGCCATACTTATTTAACCCACTCCTATATACTAAAGGAGAAGACCCACCAGAGTGCGTATATTGCAATGAACCATTCACTGTTAAGCACTTTATGTTGGAGTGTTTCGACCTCCAACCTACGCGTAATCATTATTACAATGTGCATGACATTAGGGAGCTCTTTGATACAGTTAGCATTTCTTATATTATAGACTTCCTGAGGGATGTAAATATTTATCAGAAGATATAGCTTTTATGCTATCACCTTAAACAGTTTTATGTGCTATATATACCGTCGCTAGATTTTAATTACCTTTCATCTGTTTTCGTTGTCATACATCATTCGTACTCCCCGTTGATCGGGAAACTTTATTTATCACCGTTACCATTTTATCGTTTTACCTTGAACTGTTTGGTTTCGTATCGCAGGTCGATACGTAATCTTTTACCACTTTTAAATAATGAAAGATAGAACCTTTTGTATGGCGCTAAAGAGCCTCATAGTGCCGGTGCCCCGTAGAAAATTCAACCAACTAACCAACATCCGTCTTAACTGAAATTGCAGAAGAATCCATTCCTAAGTCCTCACCGAATTGTAAAAGAACCCCAAAACCGTGGTTCACTAAAGAATGTAAAGAAGCCATTAGACAACGCCGAGCAGCACTGAAAAAATTTAATAATCTTCCAACGCCCGAAAATTTAACCCAGTACCGTATTATTCGGGCCAAAGCTCGCCGCATAATTAAAGAAAGTAAACGAGCATCATGGAAAAAATATGTTTCAACTTTAAATTCTCGTTTCTCAATAAATAAAGTCTGGGACACGATCCGCAAAATAAATGGAAAGGGAAAATACAATTCCTTCCAACATCTGAAGCTACAAAACAACAACTTCCATACCAAACATGAAATAGCTAATGTACTTGCAGATTGTTTCTCCAAAAATTCCTCATCGTCTAATTATTCAGACGCTTTCCGAAGGTTAAAAGCTCGAAAGGAAAAAAACACGGTTGAAATTTACATCGAATAACTCGGAGAGTTATAGCCAACCGTTTTCATTGTCGGAGCTTATGGAATCTTTGAATAAGGCCCATGATACATCCGCTGGGCCTGACGATATACATTACCAGTTTTTGAAACACCTTCCAGAACCATCCTTAACAGTTCTTCTGGAAATCTTCAATGATTTATGAATTACTGGTAATGTACCAAAAATTTGGAAAGAAGCAACAGTAATACCAATTCCCAAAGCAGGCAAAGATAGCGCAGATCCTACCAACTATAGACCTAGATCATTAACTAGCTGCGTATGCAAAACAATGGAAGCGAATGATCAATTCTCGGCTTGTATGGTATTTGGAAACCAACAATTTAATATCTCCTTTCCAAAGTGGCTTTCGTTATGGTCGTAGTACCAATGATCATCTGGTTAGATTGGAAACATTTATTCGCGACACTTTCATCAAGAAGGAACACTTAGTAGCGGTTTTCTTTGATTTGGAAAAAGGTGTATGACACCACGTGGAAGTACGGAATACTAAATGACCTGCACGATCTGGATCTAAAAGGCCGACTGCCCTCTTTCATATCAAACTTCCTCTCAGACAGGGAATTCAAGGTATGAGTGGGCTCCACCCTCTCTGATATGCACGATCAAGAGATGGCTGTGCCCCAGGGCAGTATTTTATCGGGGACGCTTTTCAACATAAAAATTAATAGCATCACCAAGTGTCTGACTTCTGGTGTGGATTGCTCCCTATATGTTGATGACTTTTTAATATGTTACCGATCCAAGCACATGCATACAATTGAAAGACAGTTAAAGCAAAATATCAAGAAGATTGAAAAATGAGGCAATGCTAACGGTTTCAAATTCTCGAAATTAAAAACTGTATGTATGCATTTCTGTCAGTTACGAGGACATCATGATGGACCTAAACTCACACTGGACGGAACACCTATTCCAGTTGTTGAGGATGCAAAATTCTTAGGTATTATCTTCGACAGAAAACTAACCTTTATTCCACACCTGAAGAATTTGAAAGCTAAATGCTTGAAGTCTCTAGATTTACTTAAAGTAATAGCGCACACTGACTGGGGTGCTGATAGGAAAGTCATACTCAGTTTATACAGAACATTTATTCGCTCGAAACTAGACTATGGTTGCGTTGTCTATGGTTCAGCTAGGAAGTCCTATTTGAAGATGCTAGACCCAATTCATCATCAGGGAATAAGACTTGCCTTGGGAGCATTTAAGACATCCCCGTGTGAAAGCCTACTCGTTGAAGCGAACGAACCACCTTTATCACAACGTAGAGAAATGCTTTCTGCACAGTATGCTCTCAAATTAAGATCAAACCCTCTGAACCCTGCTTTTTCGGTTGTTTTTGAACCCAAATATAAAACCTTATATGACAATAAACCAAACGTCATACCTACCTTTGGCATTAGAATATTACCATGCCTTGACAGTATCAAAATTGAACTTTCAAAAATTCAGAAAACGACCGTCTCCGAAACACCTCCCTGGCTACTTCAACAACCAAAATTACTTTTCACGTTACACGATGGAAAAAAATCGGAGACAAACCCTTCCATCTTCCGCAACTCTTACCATGAACTAATCGCCCAAGTTGAAAATTATACAAGAATATATACTGATGGATCAAAAGATGAGGAAAAGGCTGCTGCAGCCTTCGTTAGTGGAAAACACACAACAAAAGTTCGCTTGCCAAATGGTACATCCATTTTTCAGCCGAAATCAGAGCAATAGACCTTGCATTGCAATATATTGAAAGCAAGCGTATTTTAAATAGCATCATCTTCTCCGATTCACTATCAGTACTTCAGTCACTACATAATAGAAAACTAGAGAATCCATTATTAGCTAATGTTCGTCTTAAACATACTGAGCTGAGTACCTCACACAATATAGTATACTGTTGGTTACCCAGCCATATTGGAATTAAAGGTAATGACAAAGCAGACCGCGCTGCTAAAATGGCCCTATCACTAGAACCATCTGATTTTAAAAGACCGTAAACTGATTTTAAACGTAGTATCAAAGAATGTTTACGTCAGAAATGGCAGGCATCATGGAAAGATGCCGTGAATAACAAACTTCATGCCATCAAGCCAACCCTAGGAGAATGGACTCCTTCCTACAGAGCCGTCCGTAGGCAGGAGGTAGTCATTGCAAGAATTCGAATCGGCCATACTTATTTAACCCACGGCTATATACTAAAAGGAGAAAACCCACCAGAGTGCATATCTTGCAATGAACCATTCACTGTTAAGCACTTTATGTTGGAGTGTTTCGACCTCCAACCTACGCGTAATCATTATTACAATGTGCATGACATTAGGGAGCTCTTTGATACAGTTAGCATTTCTTATATTATAGACTTCCTGAGGGATGTAAATATTTATCATAAGTTATAGCTTTTATGCTATCACCTTAAACAGTTTTATGTGCTATATATACCGTCGCTAGATTTTAATTACCTTTCATCTGTTTTCGTTGTCATACATCATTTGCACTCCCCGTTGATCGGGAAACTTTATTTATCACCGTTACCATTTTATCGTTTTACCTTCAACTGTTTGGTTTCGTATCGCTGGTCGATACGTAATCTTTTACCACTTTTAAATAATGAAAGATATAACCTTTTGTATGGCGCTAAATAGCCTCATAGTGCCGGTGCACCGTAAAAAATTCAACCAACCAACCAACATCCGTCTTAACTGAAATTGCAGAAGAATCCATTCCTAAGTCCTCACCGAATTGTAAAAGAACCCCAAAATAGTGGTTCACTAAAGAATGTAAAGAAGCCATTAGATAACGCCGAGAAGCACTGAAAAAAATTTAATAATCGTCCAAAGCCCAAAAATTTAATTCAAGACCGTATTATTCGGACCAAAGCTCGATGCATAATTAAAGAAAGTAAACGAGCATCATGGAAAATATATGTTTCAACTTTAAACTCTCGTTCCTCAATAAAGAAAGTCTGGGACACGATCCGCAAAATAAATGGAAATGAAAAATACAATTCATTCCGACATGTGAAGCTAAATAACAACAATTTCAATACCAAACATGAAATAGCTAATGTACTTGCTGATTGTTTCTCTAAAAATTCCTGATCGTATAATTATTCAGAAGCTTTCCGAAGGTTAAAAGCTCAAAAAGAAAAGACACGGTTGAAATTCACATCGAAGAACTCAGAGAGTTATAACCAACCGTTTTCATTGTCGGAGCTTATGGAATCTTTGAATAAGGCCCATGATACATCCGCTGGGCCTGACGATATACATTACCAGTTTTTGAAACACCTTCCAGAACCATCCTTAACAGTTCTTCTGGAAATCTTCAATGATTTATGGATTACTAGTAATGTACCAAAAATTTGGAAAGAAGCAACAGTAATACCAATTCCCAAACCAGGCAAAGATAGCGCAGATCCTACCAACTATAGACCTATATCATTAACTAGCTGCGTATGCAAAACAATGGAAGCGAATGATCAATTCTCGGCTTGTATGGTATTTGGAAACCAACAATTTAATATCTCCTTTCCAAAGTGGCTTTCGTTATGGTCGTAGTACCAATGATCATCTGGTTAGATTGGAAACATTTATTCGCGACACTTTCATCAAGAAGGAACACTTAGTAGCGGTTTTCTTTGATTTGGAAAAGGTGTATGACACCACGTGGAAGTACGGAATACTAAATGACCTGCACGATCTGGATCTAAAAGGCCGACTGCCCTCTTTCATATCAAACTTCCTCTCAGACAGGGAATTCAAGGTACGAGTGGGCTCCACCCTCTCTGATATGCACGATCAAGAGATGGGTGTGCCCCAGGGCAGTATTTTATCGGGGACGCTTTTCAACATAAAAATTAATAGCATCACCAAGTGTCTGACTTCTGGTGTGGATTGCTCCCTATATGTTGATGACTTTTTAATATGTTACCGATCCAAGCACATGCATACAATTGAAAGACAGTTAAAGCAAAATATCAAGAAGATTGAAAAATGAGCCAATGCTAACGGTTTCAAATTCTCGAAATTAAAAACTGTATGTATGCATTTCTGTCAGTTACGAGGACATCATGATGGACCTAAACTCACACTGGACGGAACACCTATTCCAGTTGTTGAGGATGCAAAATTCTTAGGTATTATCTTCGACAGAAAACTAACCTTTATTCCACACCTGAAGAATTTGAAAGCTAAATGCTTGAAGTCTCTAGATTTACTTAAAGTAATAGCGCACACTGACTGGGGTGCTGATAGGAAAGTCATACTCAGTTTATACAGAACATTTATTCGCTCGAAACTAGACTATGGTTGCGCTGTCTATGGTTCAGCTAGGAAGTCCTATTTGAAGATGCTAGACCCAATTCATCATCAGGGAATAAGACTTGCTCTGGGAGCATTTAAGACATCCCCGTGTGAAAGCCTACTCGTTGAAGCGAACGAACCACCTTTATCACAACGTAGAGAAATGCTTTCCGCACAGTATGCTCTCAAATTAAGATCAAACCCTCTGTACCCTGCTTTTTCGGTTGTTTTTGAACCCAAATATAAAACCTTATATGACAATAAACCAAACGTCATACCTACCTTTGGCATTAGAATATTACCATGCCTTGAAAGTACCAAAATTGAACTTTCAAGAATTCTGAAAATGACCGTCTCCGAAACACCTCCCTGGCTACTTCAACAACCAAAGATACTTTTCACGTTACACGATGGAAAATAATCGGAGACAAACCCTTCCATCTTCCACTCCTCTTACCATGAACTAATCCCCAAATTTGAAAATTATACAAGAATATATACTGATGGATCAAAAGATGAGGAAAAGGCTGCTGCAGCCTTTGTTAGTGGAAAACACACAACAAACGTTCGCTTGCCAAATGGTACATCGATTTGTTCAGCCGAAATCAGAGCAATAGACCTTGCATTGCAATATATTGAAAGCAAGCGTATTTTAAGTAGCATCATCTTCTCCGATTCACTATCAGTACTTCAGTCACTACATAATAGAAAACTAGAGAATCCATTATTAGCTAATGTTCGTCTTAAACATACTGAGCTGAGTACCTCACACAATATAGTATACTGTTCATTACCCAGCCATATTGGAATCAAAGGTAATGACAAAGCAGACCGCGCTGCTAAAATGGCCCTATCACTAGAACCATCTGATTTTAAAAGACCGTAAACTGATTTTAAACGTAGTATCAAAGAATGTTTACGTCAGAAATGGCAGGCATCATGGAAAGATGCTGTGAATAACAAACTTCATGCCATCAAGCCAACCCTAGGAGAATGGACTCCTTCCTACAGAGCCGTCCGTAGGGAGGAGGTAGTCATTGCAAGAATTCGAATCGGCCATACTTATTTAACCCACTCTTATATACTAAAAGGAGAACACCCACCAGAGTGCATATCTTGCAATGAACCATTCACTGTTAAGCACTTTATGTTGGAGTGTTTCGACCTCCAACCTACGCGTAATCAGTATTACAATGTGCATGACATTAGGGAACTCTTTGATACAGTTAGCATTTCTTATATTATAGACTTCCTGAAGGAAGTAAATATTTATCATAAGTTATAGCTTTTATGCTATCACCTTAAACAGTTTTATGTGCTATATATACCGTCGCTAGATTTTAATTACCTTTCATCTGTTTTCGTTGTCATACATCATTCGCACTCCCCGTTGATCGGAAAACTTTATTTATCACCGTTACCATTTTATCGTTTTACCTTGAACTGTTTGGTTTCGTATCGCAGGTCGATACGTAATCTTTAACCACTTTTAAATAATGAAAGATAGAACCTTCTGTATGGCGCTAAATAGCCTCATAGTGCCGGTGCACCGTAAAAAAATTCAACCAACCAACCAACATCCGTCTTAACTGAAATTGCAGAAGAATCCATTCCTAAGTCCTCACCGAATTGTAAAAGAACCCCAAAACCGTGGTTCACTAAAGAATGTAAAGAAGCCATTAGACAACGCCGAGAAGCACTGAAAAAATTTAATAATCGTCCAAAGCCCGAAAATTTAACTCAGTACCGTATTATTCGGGCCAAAGCTGGCCGCATAATTAAAGAAAGTAAACGAGCATCATGGAAAAACTATGTTTCAACTTTAAACTCTCGTTTCTCAATAAAGAAAGTTTGGGACACGATCCGCAAAATAAATGGAAAGGAAAAATACAATTCATTCCGACATGTGAAGCTAAATAACAACAATTTCAATACCAAACATGAAATAGCTAATGTACTTGCTGATTGTTTCTCTAAAAATTCCTGATCGTCTAATTATTCAGAAGCTTTCCGAAGGTTAAAAGCTCAAAAAGAAAAGACACGGTTGAAATTCACATCGAATAACTCAGAGAGTTATAACCAACCGTTTTCATTGTC
>JAECUM010035763.1:0-38291 GCA_016617855.1 Megalonaias nervosa
AATAATATTGATGTGCTAACAGTCTTGATGTATCACAATGATATAATCCAAAATGTCTCTAAATAAATTCAAAATAATCCCAAAATATTGATTTAGTTGGAAAGTATTATTGAGCACTTTGTAAGTCCAGTAAATAATTTCAATACATAAATCCTCTCACATATACAGTTGTCCCCCTCTTGAATGGCCCCCCTGACCAGCGGTCACCAGCTCCTTATGGCCAGAATCTGACAGCACCGACGAATTTGTGTTCAAAAGTACCCCTCATAAAAGGTCATCCCGCTAACGTGACCAGTGGCCAGCATATTAGTGCAAAAATATAAAGTTTACCCCTCACAAGCGGCCACTTTTTTTTTTGTAATATGTATCCAGAACCAATTTTATTCATAACGTGTGTTAAGTAATCCGATTTCTGTTTCCCGAGTCAGGTTTTCATTCCTGAAAGAAGTGTTGACTAAAGTACATGTACCACTAAGGTTAATATTATATCATTTATGCCTCACAAGAAGCCACATTTATTCCATAAAGCCGAGAAAGACTCAAATTTTAATCCATACAAAAAAGCAAGTACACATAATCCGATTAGCCTTACTGCTGTGTTATCATGAAATGTCGGTTTAGTCACTGATAATTGTTAAGATTACAATTATTGAACAGTAGTAACAGCTGAGAAGTGGCAGTATTGATATACAATACACAAGTCAGCGGGAAAATGGTTTGATAGCCATTATGACTTCCCTTCGTAAGATGTTGAGCTTGTTCATTTTCATAATTAGTGGTTATTACTACTGACAATAATTGTCAAGATTACAAATCCTAACGGCCGCGAGGTGCTATTGTTCAGATCAAATCTGCGTACATATCGAAGCCGTTTTGGCTTCTCTCCCTTAGTGTAAAGAAACGTAAACACAAATAGGGTACCAGTCTGTGACTAATGAATCACGTGACAAGATTGCTGCCTTTAAAAAACACATGGCATTTTGTTTAAATGCAGAAAAGTTGTTTTATCAGCCTTGTAGTTGGTAACACTGATGACTACAACTGGACGTAATTGTCAAGATCATAACAGGGTCAGCATAGTCTAAAAATAGATTTTTGCAGACACACACACACAGAAATTAGCCTTGAACAAAACAGGGTACCAGGCAAAGACCGAAAAATCACATGACAACACATTCTTTTATGAAGAAGGCATTTCGTCCGCTCTGCAAAAGTTTCGTCTGCATAATTAAATCGCATACAGTTAGCAACATCCAAATAAATCATTACAGAATATTAACATGTCATCACGCAAATGGAGACGATTATTTTAGAAAAAAGTTGGTTATTCTGCTTGACGACATAGGGTGGGGTGGGGACGGGGAACTTGCCAAACGATTTTAGGTAGAAAAGACTAGAAATTTTATGTTGAAAAGACTCAAATAAACAACATCGTAACCGATAAGGAGGTTATTCAGCAGCAGTGGGAAAATGGAGCAAATGGAAAGAGAATTATGTATGTACCAAGATTTAAATGACGTTTTTGAATGGTTTTGCAATGTGCATGACAACAACACCCGCTTGCATATCACACTTACGCCAAGAATAAGAACTATTAATGCATATTCAGTTGAAATAAGTCTATTATTATAACAAGAAGAACCTTTTAATAGTTAATGTTACTTTTAAACGAAGATATTAAATGCTTTGAAGAATGTAGCTTTCTTACTGCATACATTACATATACTTCTCACAAAAAAATTATTCCCCCTCTGGAAAGGCCACCCGTCATATAAGGCCACTTTCCCAGTGCAGAAGGGGTGGCCGTATAAGAGGGGGACTGCTGTAACTGAAATACAGCTATTAATGACTGATATTAAGATAGGAATGAAAAATTTCAGTTACGTCTACTTTATTATAAAATATTAAATTACAATATGAGAACCAAGATGAGGGTCAAACAATCATTCCTAGAATATTCTAAGTTGTCAGCAATATCAGGTCCATTACAAAAACTTTAGTAAAGAAGTGACAAGTTTGAGAATTTTGACTGAGAAACACCCATTAAACACAAGTCTTAAATATGGAAGCTGTGAAGTGTAAACAAGCATATCATCTTGTGGCATTGTCTGTGCATCAGTCTGTTCACGTTTGCTTTTTCTGGCTCATAACTTTGTAACTCTTGAATATATTTCCATGAAATTCTGCCCAGATATATATATAATTAGTAGATGGTGTGTTGTGTACCATAGCCATGTCCTGTGTCTCAAGGTCAAGGTCACATCAAAGAAAGATGTAAGTTGGCAACTTATATCCTTGTCAGGAGCATAACGTTTGAACTGCTAAAGATATTGTAATGAAACCTGAAGCAATCATATTTCATGTATAGATGGTGTGTCGAATACCAAAGCCATACCTACCACCTAAAGGTCAAGATCACAACATGTAGAAATATAATTATATGACTTATATCTGTATCTGGAATAGAACATTTGAACCATTCAAGATATGTGAATTAATCATTGCTATGTACATGAGTTGACAGTGTGATGCATACATCAGTCCTGCCCCTTGTCTCAAGGTAAAGGTCATAGAAAGAGAAAGCAAGTTTGTGTCAAGGTAAAGGCATGGAAAAACATAAATATTGTGACTTCTCTCCATGTACAGTTATAACTTTTAAAGCAACTTTATATATATATATATATATATATATATATATATATATATATATATATATATATATATATATATAAAACTTTGGTCTGAACATTATATATCTTGGCTTAATTTGGACAGCAGCAGTTCACAACATGGTAAAATGTCATAAAACAGGCATATCACATGGCCTTTTGGGGTCTGGATGGCAAAACAGGTTGATAGGGGGATGGGGGGATTGAAAAGTGCATATTCTTGTGATGGCTTCAATGCCTAATTTCAGTTTACTTAAAGATTGATTTCAGAATGTGAATGCCAAGAGATGAAATTATACTTTGCCTTAGAGATGCTCCATTTATGCACAAATTTTCCATTATGTGCAATATTCATGGCATAATTTTCAGGTCTTGTATGGTGGCAGCAATTACAATGCAACTCTTGAGTTTCACACGCTAGACACCTTGGCCTCAGTAGCAGCAAAGGATAGTGGGAGCACCAACTTTAAAATAGAGACTAGTGTGAGACGATTATCCACAAAGTCCTATGCAGAGGGAACCAAGCTAACTGCTGATGATAGCTTCAAGACTCAGTGGAGATGGTTCTACACAGATGACTTTGAGAGATGGTGCTTATTAGAACCAGTATGTTCTCATCAAACAAGCTATGTTTTGGAGTTAATATGTGATAAAGTCCCAGTATGCTTTGGAGTCATTATGTAATAAAGACCCCAGTATATGATTTGTAGTTAATATGTGATAAAGACCCCAGTGTATGATTTGGAGTGAATATGCGATAAAGACTCCAGTATATGCTTTGGAGTCATTATGTGATAAAGACCCCAGTATATGATTTGTAGTTAATATGTGATAAAGACCCCAGGGTATGCTTTGGAGTTAATATGTGATAAAGGCCCCAGTGTATGATTTGGAGTGAATATGCAATAAAGACTCCAGTATATGCTTTGGAGTTATATGTGATAAAGACCCCAGTAAACACAGATAGTATGACCTGATAACAGGGCTTTTGACAAAATATCTGACTCAGGAGTCCAGCACTCTCAACTGCCAGAATTCATGAGTCTAAGAGTTTCATCCTCTTCCTTAAAATTTCCCACCTTTAATTTCCTAATGATAGTTGTGCTTTGTTGTAAATTTAATTTTAAATATTTTGATTTACAAATTCATAATTTTTAATAGATCGATAGAAAAGTGGGTAGGCAGAGTAATACATGTCCTGGAAGATAAACCTTTCAAACACACACACTCTTGTTTTGTTAAAACATCCAATTTACAATTTCAAACTTTTTAACAGTTATAAATCATGAAAAGTATTAGCTTTTCCTGTATTGATGGCAGAACTCTCCTTTTGAATACATTCTTGCAAGTGTTTCAGTATTAAAAAAAGTTATTGCACGTTACTTTTCATTAGAAGAAAATAGAGGACAGTTTTGCCTTTATAGTGATAGTTATATCTACCATACACAGGATCCTGTCATTTGCGTCTTTTTACTTCACTTTGGAAGTTCAGGTGACGGCCTCTGTTGTGACCACTTTCTTTTGCAATAACACAGAAAGTAATATTCCCAAGCTTTGAGAGTTAGGTCAGAGATGGAAAATAAACAAGGCAGATTGTGAAACATTTCAATCCCTTGGCATATGGGAGACACATTTTGGTTAACATTTGTTGTTAAATTAAAAAAAAATCCAGTGTTTTTATCTAGTGCAGTGATTCATTTCATATTTGAAATATTACATGACATACCCAGTACTTGTCATTCCTCGGTACTACTCCTTCACCTAGATTCTGCCCCTGGACAGATGCATGGGATCAATAACAATAATACTGACATATTTTGCTTAACAGATTTTTCTTCCCTTGCATTTCCATACCAACTTCTGTTCATGTTTGGAATATAACATCTTTGCACAAGGTCCGTATGAAATGTACTCCTTCTGCACCTAGAGTGGGTGTTACGGCTTCATGCTTTTAAACTAAGTATCAGAAAAAGTTAAACCAACAAGTTTAGTAAAATTCAACAAATAATTTTTCCCCAATAATTCAAAGCGAAATATTTTTCAAGGAAATTACAGTATTGTGAATTAAATTCCAAATAATCCTAAACGTTCTATAAAAAGTACAAAAATTTAGAGTGTTCTGAACGAATTTCAATGGTGTTCCAAATGAATTACAATCTTGAATGTTTCTATGTGCCAATAGTCTTAAATGTGCTGTTGTACCAATAGTCTTGATGTATCACAATGATATAATCCAGAATATCTTTGAATCAGTCCACAATAATCCAAAAATAGTGTTTTGTCCAAAATGTCAATGAGCACATTGTAATTCCAATGAATAATTTTTAAAAAAAAGATCTCTCTCAGTTCATATCTGAATTCAAAAGTAAATACTTATACAGACTGAAATTAAAGAAGGAATGAATAATCTTGCTGATCTCAAACTTATATGCATCCCCTGACCTATGTTTAATAACATTTTCTGAAAAATAAAACAATTGTCTTAATGGAAAGTTGCTCCAAATTGCAAACAAGTTTGTTTTTAGAACCTTCAAAGGTCATAATCAAGGCTGGTTCTTGAACTCAAACCCAAGTAAACAACCTATTTATAACTTCCAAACAAGATGAAATGTTGGTACACACCAAAATTCTATCCTCAATTACAAAGGTCAAGTACATAAAATAAATATGCCTAAAAGTAGGGCCATGGGGTCAATATGTGGGACACAATTTGGTAACCTGTACTTGGAACATGCCTCTGATTCAAGCCACAGAGTAGTAGGGTTATGTCATTTGATAGATCAAGAGCTCATCTGATGTTGAGAGATGTGTTTCTTAAACACAGTTATCATTGCTATAACTCAGTTTATCCAACAGTATTGTATACATGTATGCATTCATGAGACTTCATGAGTGTATTCATCATGGAGGGTTCTAGTCATCACAGGCAAATATAGGTCACAGTGACCTACTTTTTAAATTTCAGTAGTTTCATGCAGCAGTTGCATTTATTTCAATTTCTATGGCAGTTCATGTAGTAAGTTATAAAATGGATGAGTATATGTTTAGCTTGGAGAATAATACTCATCGTTGTCAAAAGTAGATCATTGTGGCCTACTTTTCACACTCCACTGATTACACTAAGTGATTGCATTTGGCTTGCTTCCTCTGACATTGATATACACTTATGAAACTTGATAGGTATATTTAACTTGGAGGGTTCTGCCCACCATGAAAAAAAGCAGGTCAAAATGACCTGCTTTTCACTCAAATAAGTTTTTGCATGGAGCTCAATTTCTTTAACACTGTTTATGTACAATCATGGAACTTGATGCCTATATTCATCTTTGAGGGTAATACTCACCAAAGACAAAGTAGGTCACATTGACCTATTTTTCTATTTTAATATCCTTGTTTCTTTGACACTACGTATTAAAATCATGAAACTTGATGGTTGTATTTATCATGGAGAATTCTATCACTACAGAAAAAGTAGGTCACAATGACATACTTTCCTGGCTTTAGTGATTTTACAAGATTTTTATGCATGCCTCAATGAAGGTGTTGAGACATAACATTCTGTTGAATTCTTCATTTTGTGAGATGTCATTCAGGAAAACAAAACACTGTCTTGACAAAATGATTTAATAAAAATGAACTTATATTTATTGTGACCACCAAGTAATCAGTAACTTATAAAATAACATTGGATATTAAAATTTAAAAACTATTAAAGTCTGGAAAAAATATTCAGTATTTTAAGCAAAAGCAAGAAACCAAAGCAGGTAATATATATATTATGGTGAGTGGTATTTACTGTACCAGGATGTAGGATCAGGTAAGCTTTCGTACAGCTTGTGTCCATTGTATATCTTGGCCAATCTGTCAGCATTTGTTGTTTTAAATTGCTTTTCAAAAGTCAGGTGACCACTTTCAACCCAGTGTTGCAGAAAGCATCACGACATACAGGGCTTACAAGTATGGGTGTCCTTACTAAAAACAGACGGGGAAAAAAACATTTAAAACAATTTCTCACAAAAATACTGAACAGATATTGACCAAACCTGTCATTGTCATTACTAAAAACAGAACAACCCTTAAATCAGGGTGGTCTATCCTCTTCAACCCCGTGGGCCACATGAACCAAAAGTATAACGTTCACGTGCCATACATGCTGATTTACATTATAATTATAGAACTAATTTTTGTATGAGTGCAGGCCACACAAAAGATTCCCATAAACCAAATGCGGCCCGTGGGACTGTAGATGGACCGCCTTGCCTTAAATGACTTTGATTTCAGATGTAGGTTTCATGTTGGGGGAGGCAAGAAAGTCAAAGGTCAAATTATAATTTTTAATTTACTCTTGATATAACTCCATGTACTTTGATTGAGTTATGTTGATTATGTTTTAGTGTGATGTTTCATGTGGGTGAATAGCTGACAGTGATATTTTTCAAATCCTACATGCAGTTCTAGGAATGGGGAGGGAAATGAAATGCCAAACTTGTGCATGCATTTATGATGGCTTTCATGTCTACCTTTTGTCTTGCCTGCAAAGTGTAGGTGAGACACACAATCACTTTTCTGATGATGTCGTCAGCATCATTAAATTTTGCACTTAGCTTAGTTTTGGGACAGACTTTCACCAAATTTTACAAAACACATCCAGGTACTTTTGAAAGTCGGATATTAGTCACATCGTACCGAATTCATATTATGTTCTCTTTTTGCTGTTTTTTTTTTTTAAAGGAAGAAAATTAAACAGGATATTGACTACATGCTTCAGTTAAATACTTGCAATTTAAAGCTTTGTCATGAATTTAAAATGTATTTTGCTTGTAAAATAAGTCATTATGAAAATCGTAATGGAAACAATTTTAATAGCCATTACACTGTCAGGAAAACATTTTAATATAGTTCACATCTGAGCAGAAGTTTACAAGAAAATGCCAGGAATTATCTCTTTTGCCATGAAAATTATCATTATGATACTTCATTGACTTAAAATGAATGGACCATTTAGAAATTATCTTGTATCATGATATACAGTTACATGGTTTCTTTTCCAGGAATTACTGCAGTTCACTTTGGAGCAGAAGTTTACAATGAAATGCCAGGACACATATCTATTTTACCGTGAAAATTATCGATTCAGATACTGCATTGATTTCACAAGCATGAAGCAGATAAATATTGAAACAGGAAAGGAGCGAAAACTTCTGCGACGTCCTTTGTTTGTGTCTGCAGAGGATGTGGTGTTTGAACATTAGTAAGTTTTTGGAGTCATGTTTTTCTTGTTTTCATCCATTGTCAAAGTATGAAAAAATGACTAAATTGGGTACTGGTAATTTGGGAGTTGTGATTTCATGAAGTATATGGTGAAAGCAAACTACTGCTCACAAATTAGGCAATATCCAGACCATGCATGATGATTGCCAAACAATGCATGATGATTTCCAGACCATGCATGATGATTGCCAGACAATGTATGATGATTTCCAGACCATGCATGATGATTGCCAGACCATGCATGACAATTGCCAGACAATGCATGATGATTGCCAGACCATGCATGATGATTGCCAGACAATGTATGATGATTTCCAAACCATGCATGATAATTGCCAGACCATGTCTGATGATGAAATTGCAAACTTAATTCTTGATGATTGCCTACTGTCTAAAGCAAATTTGTGTAAAAGGGCATTAACTGTATCTTAATAATTGTTAGATGTTCAGCTATACATATCACATCATGATTGGATTCAACTGGTATTCCTTACAGATATTTTAGGTCAAGTTGCTTCTAAGCAAGAGTAAAATCTACCATATAAGTGAATTATACATTAAAAAATGCCTTTTCTTGTAAGCTTGTGAGAAGTGTCTTGTATGTAAAGTGTTCGGGTGTTGTGTATAAATTAGGTCTTACATTTACTCACATATAACCCATGCAAGTTATTTATAAGATACTTGTAAGTTTTAGACTTGTTTAAACAGGTTGTGCATGTGTGTGTGTGTGTGTGTGTGTGTGTGTGTGTGTGTGTGTGTGTGTGTTACAAGTCCCTTGTATTGGCATATAAGAGACATGTAAGTGATTTATAAGTCACTTCAACTGACAATTACAAGTGGCTTATTAGTCATGTACAGATGCATAGTTATTCACAAACCAAAATAAATTATATAATCCATGTATTTAGTCATAGATTTATATGAAATTGAAAAAAAAAATAGTACAAAGCTTTTGAAAGTTAGGGAAAAAACATCATATATAAAAACTATTATCATCTTCTACATAATGAATATTGTGCAGTCAAGCTCAAATGAAAGTACAGTTAAATGTGTTTTATCAGTCACCAGAGTTCAGCAGTCACCTGGTCAAAACAACCATTCTAATTCCACCCCCACCACCACCTGGCAAATTTCCTACATAAATGGCATGTAATCGGCAGCCACTTGTCTTCAGCAGTCAGCGACCACGTGTTTCTTAACCAGGCAGTGGTTTCAGCCTGCCTTCCATGACTACTGGGGCATATCAGCAGTGACTGATCCAATTATGCAAATTGAATTTCTTTTGTCTGATGAGCAAGGCATGGTATACATAAAGGTATATTATGTGAATCAGTAGCTCTTTTCATTCCTTAATCATCTAGAGTCTCTCATACATTCAAGCTTACTGACTTTTGATCTGGGTAGGTATAAGCAACTGCATAATCCGTCAGTTGTTTGAAGTGTGAACACCTGTTTTCATGCCTAATTACACCAGCTGGCCTAACAAAAAGTCAGTCCTGTGTTTCCCAATCATAGGTAAAGTTTTATGCAAACTTAATCTTTTATGCTGAAAATTAATCAAAACTTTGACATATGTGACACTGATAGGAGAATCAGTGATGTCTGGTACATGAGGAATTAGAGTTAGGAATTAGAGTGAGGATACAGTAATCTTGTGCAGAACTTTTTATTTTATTATTTTGTTGTTTTTGTTAAATAGTTACACTAAATGCATATATCTTGATAGCAATTAACTAATAATACATGCAAAATAATAATAATAATAATAATAATAATAATAATAATAATAATAATAATAATAATAATGCTATTAGTTGCATAGTGCATGAATTTGTCATGAAACAAATTTGAGATCTGAGCCTGCCATCAGAGATCACCTGTCTACATAGATCACATTGGCCTTTTCCCATGGCTGGCAGACAGGTTTAACTGTACATTTTTTTAAAAATGGTCTTTGAAAGATGCATAATGTGTAAGATAAATTAGTTTTGAGGGGATCAGGTATTAAATATTTAATCAAGAACTGTGTATACTTGCTTATAAGTCTTAGCCAACTGCAAAATTGAACAGATCTAGATCTGCCATTGCATAATGCACTGGCAGATCTGGGTCTGTGCACATTGTTAGGAGTAATAAGTAGAAAAAACTACATCGACCCTGATATTCTGGCACCTGATATGACAGCAGGTCAGGTACATTGTTTGCAGTTAGACTTGACTTATAAGCAAGTACATACAGTATGTTGAGCCCACAATCTTGTGATCAACAATCCACAAGTGACTTAATGGTATGCATACATTTTCCTGTGTCTCAAATACAGTCCTTGTCACACAGTTTTCAATACATTTGAGTGAAATATTGCTCTGATTATTTCCATCTGAGAAAAAAATCCATTAAATTTAAATGAAGAATAAAATATTTCTCATTTCTCATGAGGAATCAGCTCTGGGTGGTTGCTGTCCAGACATATTGGATAGTACTACTGTAATGAATAGACTTGGTCTGTCTCAGGCTGTAAATACATAAATAAATGAAAATATAAGTGAATAAATAAATAAATAAATAAATGAAAGACTAAGAGTGCATAAGGTTAGACAGTGTAACATATCAAAGCATCTTCAAAAGAAAATTAACAATATCAGAGTAGTAGTTTTGAAAAGCTTTTAATATTTTATGAAAGAATGCAAGATCAGAGATGTGAAAATTACAATACAAATACTTTTTAAAAAAATATCTTCATATAGATTTGTACACTGTATATAATTTACTAGAGTTGAACATTCAGAGTGATCTAATAATAATCACAGAAAAGTCTGGATTGTCTAATGTGCTAATGTGTCTGGTGAAAAGCATTTGTCTCAAAATATGGAACAGGGGTTCAACTTTGAAAGAAAATATAGGGAATCCATGGGGGGTGGGGTTATTCTTCTCTATGTAGACAGTTCCATTAGTTATAACAGATGTGCTGATCTAGAGACTGTTGGGGTAGAGAATATCTGGATCGAGGTAACCCTTGCCCAATCAAAGCCAGTACTCTTATGTTCAGTTACAGGCCACCTAGGATTGATAGATTTGAGGTGCAAATTCAAAAGGCATTACTAAAGGAAGATTTAGAAACTATCATATTAGGAGATTTTAACATTGACTACATGAAAACTCCACCATTAACATGGATAAGTAACTTTGAAACTTACAACTTTACTCAATTAATTAACTCCCCAACTAGAGTAACAAATAAAAGTATTGCTATCGTTGATCATATCTATACTAATAAACCTGAAAACATAAGTGAAATTAATGTGCCGGTGTATGCACTGAGTGACCACTATCCAGTCTGTATAACTAGACATGTCCCGAAATCATCTAAAAATGGTCAACACATTGAAATACAATACAGGGACTTTAAACAGTTTGATGAGGAAATGTTCTTAAATGATTTAGTTTGCAAACCCTTCCAGTCAGTCTGCAAAATAGCTGATGTCAACACTGCCTTAGACAAATGGTATTAGATGTTCAATGCAGCCTTAGACAAGCATGCCCCAATTAAAATAAAAAGGGTTAAACACCAAATTACACCCAAGTGGATTACCCCTGAGATCAATAAAGGTAGGCACCTAAGGGATAATTTCCACAAGAAAAAAGACATGAAAAGCTATAGAAAGTGGAGGAATAAAACTAAGTACCTGATAGATAAGGCAAAAGTGAACTACTATAAACAGGCTGTTGATGAAAGTAAGAGTCCCAAGGCATTGTGGAAGCATCTAAAAGAGCTGAACCCATCCAAGAACAGTTGTTTTCCCCCTAGACTTAAGCAAAATGAGGATATAGCAACATTTGTACAAGACATTGTGGAAATGTTCAACAATTTTGTCATAAGCATCAGATTCTCCATTAACAGTATTCAGAACCAGACTAACATCCCAGTTGAACTTGATGCTCTTCTGTCATTTATAAGAGCTAAAATTCCTGATGAAAATATTTTTTAATAGCTAATGTTAGTGAAGCTGATGTTTTTGATATGCTAATTAAGGTGAATATTAATAAATCCTCTGGATTGGATGTTATTGGTCCATGAATTCTTAAAATTGCTGCACCATTAATAACAAAGTCATTAACGCATATCATAAAAAACTTAAGTATAATGAGTGGTAATTTTCCAGAAATACTGAAATGTGCAAAGGTTACACCTATGTTTAAGAAAGGAGAAAAGGAGGATCCAGGGAATTACAGACCAATATCAATTCTACCTGTACCTAAACCAAAGGTCTCAACAAGTAAGCATTGGCAATATTAGCTCTCAAACTTGCACTATTCGTTCAGGGTTTCCTCAAGGTTCGGTTTTAGGCCCTCTCCTCTTCCTCATCTATATTAATGAGCTACCATTAAATAATGGATCCACAAATACAGATTTGTTTGCAGACGATGCAACTTTGTATACATCTACTTCTGATACTGAAGTTATCCAAATGAGATTAAACTCAGACCTTATTAGAGTCCAAAACTGGGCACAACAAAATAGGATGGTAATTAATGAAGGTAAAACAAAATGTATGATTTTGGGGACATCACAAAAGCTACACCAGACAGGGAACCCAGAACTATCTCTTGCAATAAATAATCATCTGTTAGAAAATGTCAAACATGAAAAGCTTGTAGGTGTGTCCGTAGATAATAATTTATTATGGAATGACCATATTGATAAGCTTTGTAAAACACTGTCATCCAAAATTGCCCTACTCAGCAGAATCAAGAAATATTTACCTATGGAAACTCGCAATCTATTCTACAGGTAATATATTCTTCTAACAATGGATTATTGTTCAAATGTATGGGGCAACTGTGCTAAATCTGAGCTTGACAGGATTTATAAACTTCAGAAACGAGCAGCACACATAATTTTAGATGCATCTATTGATCATCCCTCAAAAGCATTGTTTACAGAACTCAAATGGTTCACAATGTATGACAGGATAGATTTTCACAAGGCAGTTCTTGTATATAAATGTCTACATGGAACTGCACCAGAGCATCTTCAGGACTTATATAGACCTTTTTCAACACAATACCAGTTGCGATCAATATCACATGGAAACCTTCTAGCACCAAAACCAAGAACAGAGCAATTTAAAAAGAGCTTCCACTACTCTGGTACAGTTCTGTGGAACAAGCTTCCACTACATGTAAAATTGGCTGTAAATATTAGGGTATTTAAAAAGAGATATCATGACCATGTATGTGTTTCTAATAGATAATGGAATTTAGTATTTTATTACTAAACATATTAAAATAAACTGTAATTATTGCTATCTTCATATAAGGTGCATTGTTATACTCTCCTTAAGAGGGCCTCAAGGGAGAATAGTCCTTGACTAATGAGTCACCCGCTATAAATAAAGCATTATTATTATTATTATTATTATTACCGACTTATTATAATGTACACATCTGTGTGATCTGTCTATTATTATAATGTATACAGCTGTATGATCTGTCCATTGTCATTATGTATACAACTGTATGATCTGTCTATTGGCATAATGTACACAACTGTAAGATCATTCAGTTGGTATAATGTACACAGCTGTATGATCTGTCTGTTGTCATAATGTACACAGCTGTAGGATCTGTTGTCATGATGCAAACAGCTGTTTAACCTTTCTGTTGTCATAATGTACACAGCTGTATGATCAGTCTGTTGGCATAATGTACACAGCTGTATGATCTGTCATAATGTACACAGCTGTAGATCTGTCGTCATGATGCAAACAGTTGTTTAACCTTTTTGTTGTCATAATGTACACAGTTGTGTGATCTGTGTGTTTTCAGCACATTAATTATTGCAGATTCAGGACTAATGGCATGTCCTCAAATTAACAACGTTCCTAGTAATGCATGTTAAAGTATCACCTCCATTTTGGAAGGAAGAAAGACAAGCCACAACAAAATGAAAAAACATTTTAAAATGTTGATAAATCATAAAGCATGTAAGTCTGAAGAGAAAATCATAATTTATTTTATGTGAATTTTACAGGTTGTCTATGACTTCATAGCCTATAAATTGCACACTTCAGAAACATTTACAGTATCTACTTTTATATTACTAGAACATTATTTTTCAGCAGACATGAAACTCCATGAGGAACTGAACAAATCTATTAAGACTTTATCATTTCTTTCCTTGCATTTCCAACACCAGAACATTTCTCTTACAATCTCTCTTTATCAAACTTCACAAGTAGGTTGTTTACAAGAGAAGGCTAAAGCTAATATGATTTTTGGTCAACAACTTAAAGTCACTGTGACTGAAAGAAGAAAATTATGGTAAATTCCACACAGTAGCATTCATTCTGCATCAGAGATTTAGACCAAGTTTTGTGAATAGCTTATACATAGGTTAAGGAATGTCAAAGGTCGAGGTCAAAGTGACTGAAAGAAGAAAAATGGTTTCTGCATTGTTGTGTTTCTTGCTATAAACTATCTCAAGTGAGATGAATATATTGGAACAGACACAAGTGTGTTGCTTCCAAGACTTTATTTCTAAGAGTGACCGTTACAAGCAATCCACAAAGTGGGTCCCTAACAGCGCATGTGTATATAAGTTGGAGAAAGATGTACACATGATGTAGATTGTATAGTCCATTTCAATAATACAAATTTCCCTTGTTTTGACAAAATAAATAAAGTTGTTTTATTTTGAAGGTAACATATAAAACAAGGCAATGCAATCTAAATAATTCTGTAGGAAGTTATTTTCAATGATATAGATTTGACATGAAACAGTATATCACATAATGACAGTGCATACATAAGTAATGTCCAAAACATATTTAATGCTTTAATAGTGTTTTTCATACACATCTTGGATAACCATTAACATTTTTTTTGCTATAACCTAAACAATCATCCTGCTTGTCATGTACTCGTCAGTTGTTAACAGTCTCTGCTGTTCCACATAAACGGCACTCCTGGGATGTCATTTACACTCAAGTTTCAGTTCAGTTCTCTATCTATAACCATCAATGTTACTTAATCCATTCATCATTTACATAGAGTTTGTTAGGTTTCACCTCTCTTCCAGACCGTGTTATATATGGGGCGTCTGACCTCAAATTCTTAGCTCCTGATTCTGGGATAGTGTTATTGAAATGGGGTTCTCTAGGGAAAACTGTTTGAAATGGAGCATTTTCATATTGTTGCTCCAGGTCAGCCAATACGCGAGCAGCAAATGGGGTCACATCTGACAGATTCTCCATGGTTTTATTAAGTAACCTTTGATTTTGGCAGTAAATACCACCATCCCTAGTTTGTACAAAATATGACCTGCTGCTGTGAACTCTTATAACTTTGGTGGGTAACTTTCCATATTTTGCCAAATTGAACTCTCACAGAATCATTTATGGAAAGGGGTTTAAGTAATTTTACTGATTTGTCAAAATACTGTTTTTGTTTTGATTTCAGCTGCTGCATATTCTTTTGGACAATAATTGTGTCAACAGTCTGTGGTTTGAGAAGTTTATTTGTAATGGGTATTATAGATTTTGTTCTTCTAGCAAGTAACATTTGAGCTGATGTATAGCCACAATCCAAGGGCGTATTTCTATATTCTAACAAGGCTAAATAAGGGTCCTGCTTGCTGTCCCTTGCTTTGGTGAGCAATTTCTTAGCAATCGAGACTGCCTTTTCTGCCAAACCATTAGACATTGCATATAATGGATTTGTCATCCTGTGTTCAAAACCCCATTCTTTCACAAAGTTTGTGAATTCTTGGGATGAAAATTGCTGTCCATTGTCACTGAAATAGACATCATAAATACCATTTTGTGACGTGTACTTTCAGTTTCCTGATAATTGTGATAATGTGTGTGTCAGGCAATAAGTCTATCTCAAAAAAGCGACTTTAATAATCCACAGTCATGAGATAATTTTTTCCATCAAATGCAAACAGGTCAGTACCAATTTTTTGATATGGCCTTTGTGGGATGTCATGTGGGATTAAAGGCTGTTTAGCTTTGGAGTTGCAGTGAGTGAGACATATCGAGCATTTTAACACATGGTCTGTGATTTCTTTGGACATGCCTGGCCAAAAGATGCTTTCTTTCGCACAGTCTAATGTCTTCTTTACTCCCAGATGTCCAGTGTGCACATCTCGTATCATCTCCTGCCGGAGACCGTTTGGTACAATTAACTTTTGACCTCTGAAAATTAAGTCATCTTCTACAGATAGCTCATCCCTGTGATTCCAGAACTCAAGCACATTTGTATTGCAGTCAGCACATGAACTAGGCCATCCCTGAGTTATAGTCTTTATCAAAGTTTGCATTTACGGGTCAACTTTGATAACGCTCTTCAGACAAACGTCGATCTGTGACAGACAACTGTTATTTGATCATATGTATGTGAAGATCGAGTCCTTCAATCAATCTTGGGTATGTGTCTGGAAGTGATTGTCTTGATAAATAATCACTAATGGGCCAATCTTTCCCTTGTACATGATGCACTTCAGTATTGTACTGCTGAAGCTGCAACATCATGCGTTGAAGGAGTGGAGGGGCTGCTGAAAGGGGCTTCCTTGATCGATTCAGTCGGTTTGTGATCTGAGTGCACCCTAACTGGTCTAGCAAAAACCAATTCATGAAAACGTTTACAGCCAAATAGTATTGCGAGCATTTCTTTTTCTATCTGAGCATACCCTATTTTGGTTTGTGTTAGGCTTTTGGATGCGAATGCTGTGGGGTGACTGTCTTGCATAAGGCATGCCCCAGTCCCATATTTGGAAGCGTCTACTTCGAGTGTTAATGGCTTGGTTGAGTCAATGTAAACCTGCACAGGGTGTCACGTGATTATATCCTTGACCTCTTGAAATGCCTTCTTCTGAGGTTCATCCCAGAAAAATTCCATGTTTTTCTTCAAGAAGGCGCATAAAGGGCTTGTAACCTCTGCTAAATTTGGCGTGAATTTAGAAAGATAGTTAACCATTCCTAATAGGTTTTCTAATTTGGACCTGTGTTCGGGAGCATCAAGTTTAAGAATAGCCTCAACCTTGTTTTGATTGGGTTTTAAACCTGACAAGCTTATTGTATGGCCAAAGAAAGATACTTATGTTGCGCCAATTACACATTTGTTTGGGTTGAGATGCACACCCTTTGAGCGTGCACATTCAAGTACACGTGTCAACATGTCATGTTCCTTGTGAGAGCATCCCCACACCAATATATGTTGTCGACTATACACGCGACATTTGGTAAGCTGTCAAAATTTTCATCCATTTTCATTTGAAATATGTCTTGTGAACTTTTTATCCCAAAAGGTAACCTAAGATATTGTTACCATCCGAAAGGCTTACTGAATGTAGTTAGGTATGAAAATTCGTCTTCAAATTTTACTCTCCAGTAGCCATGTGTACAGTCTAACATGCTGAAATACTTGGCATTGGTTAGTTTAGTTGGGACATCATCGATTGTCAGCATAGGATAGTGGGGCCTAAGGATTCAATCATTTAACGCTTTTGGGTCTAGGCAAATACGCAATTTACCTGATTTCGGTTTCTCTGTTATTACAAGGGAGTTGACCCAATCGGTGGGTTCTGTAACCCTTTCAGTAATTTTGCACTCTTCCATTCTTGCGAGTTCTTCTTTAAGTTTTGACTTTAATGCTTCTGGTACCCTTCGCGGGGGGAGGGGTTTACTACTGGTACTGCATCAGGTTTAAGATGCAGCTTGCACTCACAGGGAAACAGACCTATTCCCTGAAATAGGTCACTGTACATACTTGTAACAGCTGATTTATCTAAGCCAGACTCATTATCAATAGCGTAAGTCAGCTGGACTAACTGTAAGTCAGGTGAAGTTTGAAGGCTAAAGAGAGCTGCAGCCTGACTGTCTACAGCGTAAAAGTATGTTTTTGCAGTTTTGCCGTTGTGTGAGCAGGAAAGCATTATCTTGCCCACTATTGAAATCAAATCCCGTGTACAATACGAGCTTACTGTCAGGGGGTATTAAGGGGTCTTTAATGTTGAGTGTTTTATACAACACTAGTGGAAGAATGTTTCCTTGTGACCTGGTATCTATTTTAAATTTATATGGGGTTTGGGAAGGTCCAATTCGTAACTGGACCAATGTACGGTCTGGAGATGAGAGAGATGAATGCTTACTGTATCTATGTAAAATTCCTTGTCATTATGTGTATTCCATGCACTGTTACCACTCCCATTATAATCTAATCCCTGGTCACTGTTCGATATATTATGCACAGTTTTGGATCTGCACATTTTGCAAAATGATTAAGTTTGCCACATTCTCTGCAAGTCACATCTCTAGCCAAACACTGCAAGTTGTTTGACTGGTGATTTCTGTTTCCACAATTCCCACATGGTTTGTGTGTTGTGAACTGCTTGGGCCTTGCACCATTGTGATGTTTGGTCTGATATGTCTGCGTTGACTTCAGGGATTGTTGTCAGTGATATCCCCTGGGTTTGTTTCCACCACGTGTCTGCACTCAGTTTTTACTTTTATCGACAGCATCTATATCCTTATTTGGCCTGCCATTTGAAATCAACATTGATTTCATTTGCTGCTGACAATATTCAATGTTCTGAATGATCTGGATAGCTTTGTCTAATGTCAACATGTCGCCTTCATTAATCAGTTTCTTTTGGACTCTGACTGTTCATACCAAATACAATTCTATCCCTTATCATATCATTGGCATCATGAAAGTTGCAGTCTCTGGCTTTCAGTCTTAGCTGTATAACGTAGGAATCAGTTGATTCCACCCCATGTACTTTGGCATTGAAATCATACCATGTAAATATGGGGTTTAACTATGGTTGCATATGTGCCTTGAAACGGTCATAGAATGTTTGGAGCTTCTTTGTGTCTTCATTTTTGAAATACCAGTCCATGTTTGGTAGACGTCTCTCCCTTTGTCCCCAACCCACAACAAAAGGTATGACACCTTTTTTCAGCTTCTGTTTTTTCTTTAAGCAGTCCATTAAAAATCAACGCAATATGTAGTGTAAACTTTTCCCACTGTTCCGGCAAGTTCGTAGCCTCCCAGTCCATGACTGGTGGCGGAATACCGCTTAAATCGATGGCTTATTTTTTCAAATCTTAACTAATGCACACACTTGTTTTATGCGCAACTCCAAGTTAATGCATGAATCCAACTTAATGCACCAATCCCACTTCTGATGCCATGTTGTGTTTCTTGTTATAAACTATCTCAAGTGAGATGAATATATTGGAACAGACACAAGTGTGTTGCTTCCAAGACTTTATTTCTAAGAGTGACTCATACAAGCAGTCCACAAAGCGGGTCCCTAACAGCGCATGCGTATATAAGTTGGAGAAAGATGTACACATGATGTAGATTATATAGTCCATTTCAATAATACAACATGCATGATAAGCTTAGTTGTACATGACAAACTTGGATAAAACTGTGTAAATGATTTGCACATGGAATAAGAGAGAAGCTTTTCTATTTCAGTTCACAAGGTGAAGGGTACTGTAGAGAAAAATCTGTTTCTATGCAAAACTGTCAGTTCTCAACCATGTACCTTCACCAAATTTGTGGATGATTTAAAATTTTCGTAAGAAAAAGCCAGTTGAGGTTTGGGTTGAAACATCATTGGTAAATGTAACAGTGACTGAAAGAAGAAACCCTAATTTTGTATAATATGCATTGTTCTAGACCACATGGATTGCACTTAATGTATGGAAAACCAATTTTTAAGGTCAAAGTCATTGTGACTCAAAGAAAACAAGTTTTGCACAGTAACTTTTGTTATGGAACAAATTCTTTGACCACAATTTGTGAATGGCTTTCACTTAGAGTAATAAAAAAAACTATAATATTAGGGTCCAAAGGTCAAAAGTCATAGTTATGGTTAGTCTAATAAGAAATAATGGTTTCAGTACACTAAGTCAGGGTCATTGAGAATGATGGGCCAGTAATGTCAGGAGTCAACCATGCCCTTCTAATGCATACACAGAGGTCAGAGGACTATTAAACAAGGAACCAGCATATAAAGTACCATTCACTTTACTTTTGTAGGATGTGACTTTCATGAGTGAAATTTATCAATATCTTTGCAGCAGTATATTAAACGCTATATACATTTGGGTCTTGTTATAACAGATACAACAACCAATCTTCTGAACTTTTTCTCAAGAAAAAAATATTAAAACACAACAGTGCAGTAAATAAATTTAAATAATTAGATTTTTTATGGTTTATGGCTATTATGATTATTGGCACTGTAGTTCAGAAAACAAGTGCTGCTTACTTGATGAAATTTTAAAGCTAATAGTCATTATACCAAGTTTTGTAGCTTTTCCTCTCCAGGGATAGGCCTTAATTGACACTGTGGATGGTAGACTGAGGTTTCCCTCTCCATGGGTAGGTCTTAACTGACACTGTGGATGGTAGACTGAGGTTTCTCTCTCCATGGGTAGGTCTTAATTGACACTGTGAATGGTAGGTTGAGTTTTCTGAGACTCTCTAGGTATAGACCTTAATTGGCTCTGTGAATGGTAGAATGAGTTTCCTCTTGACTTTCTTAAGAGAATTTTTTTTTTTATTAGGATATTGCCCTACTCAGTGCACCGACACACACCTACATCCATTTCATCTTGCTAGAGTCCTTTACACCAATAAGACCTCAAATACTCTTGCACAAGTATTAGATGCAGTCTGTTTGGACTGATTGATTGTAGGAACATTGGGATTTCTCAGGCTGTGCATTATGGTGGTCTAAATAAACAGTATACAACATTCAAGAAAATGAAGGCAAAGCCTTTAGGTCCCCACCATTAGTATGTGAAAATGGAGGTGAAGAAGACTTTTATTTATATTATTATAAGTGAGAATTTCAGCTCCAATAGGAACTGTACTGATGAAAAGAACACAGAAGTAACGTTGAAGAAATAAACAAAAAATTTGTACAATTTCTGTAGATACTAAGGTGTTATTTTGGATAATGTAATAATGTTAAAATCATTGCAATCTCAATATATACATACCATTAATATCCATATACCTAAACACTTATAACTTAAGTTTAAGAGATGCAAGATTTTTGCTGGTATACAAGATACCCCTTATAAGTTCCATCTCAACAAATAATTGTTTTGGTGTGTCACCTGCAGAAAATGAATCTTCATTGTGGAACTTAAGAATTTTAACCAAACCCTCTGGAGTCCTGGACTTTGAAATTTGTGCGATGAGAGCAGCAGAGAGAATCATTTCAATTTTGTACGTTCTACACTTACAACTATCTTTGAACACTGTGCACATTAGTGGATTAAATATCTGCCACTTATTATGGAAGATTAATAATTAGCTGAGTTGTTCGAGAGTATAGTTAGCATTTAAAAGCATTATAGCACAGTAGTGGCTATACAGTGAAAGTAAAATTCAGAAAATTAAAAAATGAAGAAATGGCACACAAATTCATAAACCCTTTCACACAAATGTTCAAAGTACAACAATACAGAATATGAAGGAAAATTGGTTAAGATTCTTTAAGGTGAATATAAAATAAAAGATAAAGTTAACACATGTATAATACTTGAAACATCAAGTCTACTGAGAGACTTTTAAGTTATATGTACATATGCACAGTAATAACTAGCTTACATATGCAAAGTAATAACTAGCTTACATATGCAAAGTAATAACTAGCTTACATATGCACATACATATGCAAAGTAATAGCTAGCTTACATATGCAAAGTAATAACTAGCTTACATATGCACAGTAATAACTAGCTTACATATGCAAAGTAATAACTAGCTTACATATGCAAAGTAATAACTAGCTTACATATGCAAAGTAATAACTAGCTTACTTCAATACATATTCAGGTTATACTAAAGTTGTGAGCCACCCTAAAGTTATGAATAGGCCATACAGAAAATAGAATTGGCAAAATGTATGGCTTTAGTAGAGTTTACTAATTCTAATTATACCACTATCTTTAGGAACTTCATATCCATCCATCGGTCTATCCTTCCATCCAGCATAAAAGGCTGCTAGCATAACATGTTCTGCAGTTTTTGATGGATGGCTATGAAACTTGGTCATCACCTTAAGATGCATACAAATGTATGTACATATGAACAATCTCATTACAGCCCAACTATTCCATTATTCCTATACCATCTCATCCATGTGCACATCACACACGTCACTACTATGCATGGATACCTGTAACCACCAATTCTGTGACATTATTTATTGGTGATGTGTGTATGATCGAGATGGTATAAAGGTTGGTGCTTACAGGCAAGGTGATGGGTGCCATTTACTCACAGACCTGGGGTAGAATCTCTGTAGAGTGCAAATTAAAATTCTCTATCCTGTATGATAATGCTATTTATTTTGTATTTATCAAAATTCTGTTTGTATTATCAAGCATTCTCCTGCAGAATCCAGGGATAGTACTTTCCACTGTTTGGTATATATATATATATATATATATATATATATATATATATATATATATATATATATATATATATATATATATATATACATACACACACCTGGAATCATGAGTGACGGGTCGTATCTTGATGAATACCACTGCCACATTGTAGCAGCTGTTTGAAGTTACCCATTCACTGACTTGCTTTAAATGTATTGCTTGATCTTTATTTTTTTCAGTGCTGCTCATGCTATAATCATGAAATTGAGGATGACATGTATCTCTGTTAGTACCACATGCTTGCAACAATTGGGGCTTTGACTAGGACCTATATTTCATCTATGACAGGCTTTGGTTTTAGCCTTTAGCTTATGACTGCATGAGCTTATGTGCATACTTTCCTGCACAAAGTCATGAAACATGGTAGAGGAATGCATTTGTGTTTTCATGATTATGACTGTCATGATGCAATATTTGACATATCAGTTTGTAAATGCATTTACATGTGCAGCTTTCATTGGATTGATACAACATTTAGTACATATTATGGACATTTCATTAGATATTCACTTTGAACATTCATCATATTTTGTATTTATACTATGTTTCAAAGAAATAAGCATCTTTTTTGTCTGTAGACCCATCTCAATCATGGGTGAGTATTGGAATGCTGGAGTATATTCACATGGCAAATTTACTCACCTGTATATTGATTTAAAATGTTAAAAAAAACTGTTCCTCATATTTACAGCCCTGAGAAGAT
Source organism: Megalonaias nervosa (assembly GCA_016617855.1). Classification (NCBI taxonomy): domain Eukaryota; kingdom Metazoa; phylum Mollusca; class Bivalvia; order Unionida; family Unionidae; genus Megalonaias; species Megalonaias nervosa. Next base: position 23,133 of record JAECUM010035763.1, read on the forward strand.
TCCTATCCCTTCAGGGGTTGCCACACCTGTACCAGTTGGCTGGGTTCCATGGGATCTAGCACATGCCTTTGAATTGGTGGAGCTGAAACGAGACTCAGTTGAGTTCAGAAACGTGGAAGGCTCCTTCTTTGCCACTCTTCCAACCCATGAGTTTCATATAATGTATATATGTAGAGTACAAAACATGGAACTATGGATGGCCTATGATGGGTTAGTATATTATTCAGAAGTTTGCTTAAAGTATTATAGTAATGTTGTCCCATATTAGTTCTACTGGTCATTGATCAGAAAAGCTTATGCAATGGTCAGTTATTTGTCATCAATCATCTATCACCTGTCCATTGGCACAACACCTTCTAAACTACCATACTTGGAGGATTGCCATGAAACTTTACACATAAATTCATCCCAAGGTCTGGTTGGCCCTGAATGAAATTGGTGCTGCTGCAATATACAGTATAGCCACCACTATAACAAAATGTTGTTTTCACTACTTCTGAATGGATGATCATGTCAAAGGGTTTCACTGGAAGACTTTTATGAATTGGTGTAGATCTGACAGCCAGTATCACCACCCTAATAGCCAGTTTGAAATCTACTCCTTCTAACTGGATGGTCTTATTGATATGGGGGTTTCACTATAACTGATATCTTATGATGCCCAGTTTATCCAAAATCAAAATTTCCCTTTGATATCCAATATGGTGACCTTGAACATGTTGTTGTCGTTCTTCATCTGAGTGCATGGTCAGTTCAACATGGCATTTTCACTGTAAAACTTATTATGATGTCTAGTGGGTTCTAAATGAAAATAGCACTAATCAGACTTCCAATTTCATGGTGGCCATCATGAGAATCTTGTTATTGCTGTCTCTCCATAATTTATGGATTTTGCTACATGGGGTTTTCACAAAAGAACTACTTATGATATGTAGTTGGTACTAAATGAAAATGGTTTTGATTAGATCCACAGTCTATACACACAATAAGTATAATATTGTTATGTTTACACAACAGATATGAAATTATTTTGTTTGCACAACAAATGTGAAAGTATTCTGTTTCACAACAGGTATGAAATTGTTCTGTTAAACAACAGATGCAAAATTATTCTGCTACACAACAGATGTGAAATTCTATTACACAACAGATGTGAAATTCTATTACACAGCAGATGTGAAATTCTATTACACAACAGATGTGAAATTCTATTACACAATAGATGTGAAATTATTTTGTTTGTTTGACAGATATAAAATTAGTCTGTTTACACAACATATGAGATCATTCTGTTTACACAGCATAACAAAATTATTATGTTTATGCAACATAAAATGAAATTATTACATTCACACAATACACTCACATGACAGTGTATGAAATTATTCTGTTCACACAACATACATGGAATTTAACAAAATTATTCTGTTCACACAACAGGAAATTATTCTGTTTAGACAACTTGAAATTATTCTGTTCACACAACATGAAATTATTCTGTTTACAAAGCGAATACAGAATTGTGAGGTGATGCTGTTAATTCATAAAACAGACGTGAAAATATAAAATTTTGCTGGTCACACTACAGACTAGTAAATGCTTATTGCACTTCTGTAGGGCAGAAAGTCAAAAAATGAACCCAAACATATCATTCCTGCACATAGCCAGAAAATAATAGTTATACCTGATCTGATGTTACATTAAAAATGTTTAATCCATTTTATAAATGATTTATGAAAATTAACAATTTAATGACTTTATCTCAGAAAAAAACATGCAACAGATTCAAACGCTTATTTTTATAACAGTTAAAAGGTGCAGGCTTGGAATTACATGCTTTCTGGAGTAAAACATCAGATAATATGAATTCCTCATATTCTCACCAATGTATCTCCCTTTCAAAAACCCGTTTCATCTCTCTGTATAAATTGTAGGGACTACAATTGTGATCTTATTTGCTGTACAAGCAGAAGCTATTTCATAGGACACATTTAGAATTGAAATAGGTCTTCATGTTGAAATGTATTGTTTAGTTTTTGTCATCTTTTAGTAAACATATGGCTTCCTCTTTCTGGGTGAAAGAAAATTCTCCATATTCATATCCAAAATTTATTGCTATCACCAGAAAGTATCCAATATCTTTCCAAAAGAATTTATGGAATTCTAATGTGAAACCATTAGATCCTGAGCATTTTCATTTTCTTTTTGGTTTCCTGAGATTAGTGACTTCTAGATGGGACTATCTATTGAATCCTTCTTAATAGAATTTGATTTCAGAATACCAGAGTAGCTGAGAAAAGTCTCAGAAACAACAGGTTGAAATTCATGATTGTTTAAATAGTACATTATATAATAGTCACATTTGGTTTCTTTCCTCTTGAGTTTCAGTATCAATTATTTTGGACAAGTGCACGCAACCTGCTCATGTAGTTTTATTATTTAGGACAAGTGCAGGCATCTTACTCATGTAGTTTTATTATTTTGGACAAGTGCAGGCATCTTGCTCATGTAGTTTTATTATTTTGAACAAGTGCAGTCATGTTGCTCATGTAGTTTTATTATTTTGGACAAGTGCAGGCATCTTGCTCATGTAGTTTTATTATTTTGGACAAGTGCAGGCATCTTGCTCATGTAGTTTTATTATTTTGGACAAGTGCAGGCATCTTGCTCATGTAGTTTCAGTTTTCTACAGCACAAAATTTTATTTGGTTCCTTTTTTCCCCCATCTTCAATCCATTTCACTCTAGCCCTAACCCATACTCCTTCCATTTTCTTCTTCCTACCAGTAATCTCATTAAGTTTTCTCCTTTATCAAACTAATTTAGATGATACATTTGTGTCATTTCTTTGTTCTAATGACTATCGTGTCTATCTAGTGTCTTTCTTGAATGAAGAAAATTATATTGCAATTTCCCTAAATTTGCACAATAGTTTTCAGAAAGAATGGTTGATCACTAATAGTAAATTTCACATCAGCAGACAGTATATTTACCAAAATCTATCAAATTTCTGTTCACAAATGTACCAGTATTTTACATTTTGTATGGGTTCTGTTACTTTCCTTATGGATTTGGAGTCGTTGAGCAGTGAATTATTAATGATTAAATTTCCAGTTGATTTTTCTTCTAGTGTCCTTTAGAAAGACTAGTTTTGTTTGGGCCAAAGAGTGATCATTCCTGCATCCTGGTTAAATATTGATTTCAGAGACTAAAAAAAAAAATCAAGTCTTGATTTCTGTGTTGGTGGGTTACATTTTTTCCACTTGTATCTGTGTAAACCAATATTTAACTCTAGCCATGTCTCCATAAGAATATATTCCATTTAAGTATAAAAATGAAATTACCTTGTCCTTGGATTATTTACATTATTATAATTAAAAGTGTCAGAGTCGGGATCCGAGACTAAATTAAAATCTTCTCCAATTACAATGTAATCATTTTTTTCAATTTAAAATGTCTTTTCATTTATCTGAGAATAGAATTCTGGGGTTTTGCTATATAGATATAGAATTCTGGAATTTCTTCATTTGATCCATGAATATTTGTAAGTGTGAATACATAATTGTTAATTGTTATATTCATAAAAATTTTATTTCCCATATTGTCTTTCTTGACTTTATGTAAAATAAATTGTAACATATTTTATATACAACAAAAACCAGATCCAGGTAACTTTTTATTTAAAATCATATGGATATTACACTGTGGGGACCATCTGCTGATACTGATGAATTTTTTGTTCCTTCTGTCAGTGAGTGAATCAGCAGTTACTGAATGGGCACAGCAGGGTTATACAAAGGTCACAGCAAGGCTGTGAAGCTCCCTGACAGAATGTTATGGATAACACTTGAGTACAGTTTCTTTAGTGGAAACTGTAGGAGCCCAGCAAAGAATGGGCTGTTCAATGAAAGTTGGGATGCAGTGCAATTGTGTGGGCTTTATTCAATGGGTTTAGTTTGAATACACAATATAGTGCTCACGTTAGATTCTTGGGTGAATAAAACTGAATGGAAAGAAGTGCATGCCCTTTATGGGGAAAGCAACATGCAAAAGCCCAGACAATCCATAACCCATTGAACACTGTAGGTATTGTGGCAGGGATGGTCAGTGTCAATTTAGCAATACGAGTATATTGCTACTATTGCTTACCATTCCAAACAAGGAATCCTTGAAACAAAGATGCAGTGCAAGACAGCTGGAGATATTTTGATTGGTTAGTGAGTGATGCATTAATACATATAGCTGATGCATATTAATGTGGACAATTTTGTGGGAATGGTTGTTGTTGTTGTTGTTGTGGGGCTTAACGCCATTTTTCAGCACACGATAGGCTATACATGGCGGCCAGTATTAATGGTGGAGGAAGAAACCGGGAAATCCCCGGAAAGAACCACCGACCAACGAGAAGCTACTGGCAAGCTTTCTCACATATCCACATTCGTCGAATCCTAGACTCGAACCCACGCAGACAGAGGTGAGATGACAGTGATCCGTAACGGAGAGCGCTTTAGACCACTTGGCCACTCGGGGCCCCTGTGGGAATGGTAGTGAGGGTGTTATCTATTGATGTGTATAAACTATGTAACTCATAAGCAAACAATTTATACACAAAAACCGGATCCAGGGAACTTTTTATTTAAAATCATATAAATATTGCACTGGGGGACTGTCTGCTGCTACTGATGAATTTTTTTTCCTGTGGTTATTGAAATGGGCAGAACATTTTTTGTACAAAGGTCACAGCTGAGTTGTGAAGCTGCCTGACAGAATGTTATGGATAACTCTTGAAGTGAAGACTAGGCTGTCCAATGAAAGTTGGGATACCAGCGGCAACTGTGTAGACTTCACTCAATGGGTTTAGTTTGAATACACAATATAGCACTGACATTAGATTCTTGGGTGAATAAAACTGAATGGAACAAAGTGAATGCCCAAGGAGAGCAGATGCTTAGCAGATGTTGTGCCCCCCAAAATAATTAATAAAGCAGGAATGCCTTCTGTGTTCGATGACAGATTTTTAAATTTGTTAGAATATGAACTAAAAAAACTGTGTCCTGCTTGTCCTTTTGTTTTTCCATTTTTTACTTAAATGCATATAATTAAACTGAACATTTTTCTCTTTTAGAAAATTTAAAAACTCCCCTCCTTCTCTTGAGATACCCCCAGTCTTTGGTAATTAATAAAGGTACAAAATATTGGCTGAGACAAAAAAATTTAATTAATTTTGTTTAGTTTTCTGAGTAACTGTTTGTGGTACAACTATGAAATACTGTCGAGTGCGGAAAAGTTATTCTCACAATATGCTGCTCAACAGCAGGGAAGGTGAACCCTACAAAGGTTAGGAGGGTCCATTCGCAAAAATAAAGCTTCCTACGAAAAATGAAAATACAAGGTCAATAACATCAAACCGAAGCCTCTTAGCTGATTTTATTACTTTATTTTTGATGCTTGTGTTTTCAAATTTTTATGTGTGTTTGTTTACCCACCTGCCCATTCAATTTTTGTCATCACCTTCCCTGCTGCTGTGTCTCAACCAAAAATTTTGTCAAGACCTACATGATATCGCGACCGAGGATCATGTAAATTTATCATGATAAATTCATGTGGGGTAGCTTGTGCTTTTGAAAAGAAGTTTTTGAACTTAATCATATCCATATCCCTTGAACACCAAGTCTGATGAATATTTCGCAGAGTATGTGTATCAACTCCATTAAACACAACTAAAATATTGCAGTTATCTCTGATCACTTTAGGTATTTGTGTATATCGCTGAGTAACATAAATTACATCAGTATTTTTGTGTCTGCTTTAAGAAAATATCCGAGCTGGATTTGATTGTTTGTCCAGCATCACATCATCGTATACTGTGAGATTATTAATAAATCCATTGAGGTCATCTACAGATGGGGCTTCATTAATATTGGTGATAAAATTTATAATATCATTATCATCCTTGTCCAACAATTTTGCATTTTCATTAAAGTCTTTAAGCACATCGTAGCATCTCTGTTCATCTACAGATGGTGCCACTAAATATAACTTATCCCACTTGAGCCATCTCATTATCAGATTCAGCAACAATTGCGTCTTACAAGACCCAGATGGACCTATGATAATTGCTCTGATAGAACTTTGTAGCACTGCCTTCGTGTTGCTGAGAAATCAATGACATCCATGTTGTACAAATATAATAAATAATATGGATTTATATTGTGTTCGATGCAGAACACCTACCCCCACCAGTGGATTAACAACAATAATAACAAAAAAATAAAAAGCGTGCACTTACCAGCAAGTGTGTGAAATGTGGTACAGAAAAATATTTATTTCGTCTCGTATGAAGACAGGTGGTGATATTGCAGCTTCACTGGGAAAATTACCAGGAGCTTCATGGGCTAAGTATCCAGGAGAAAAGCAATTTCCTGGATATAATTATTGTGGTCCAGTAACCTGACTTGATATCCAACTTGAGGAACGAGATCAACCAAGACCTGGAGAGTATCCAGTAAATATGATTGATCAATCATGCCACGTTCATGATGTTGCATATAAAAATAAGGATTTACAACAACGACATATTGCAGATGTGAAATTGATTCACTCGTTAAATTCCATAAAAAATACATCTATCAGACAAAAACTTGCTACATTCCTAGTAAAATCTGCGATGAAAGGTAAACTAGCGCTAGGGGCTGGTAATTAGGTGGCCAATTATTATTACAATAATGGAATTGGTTTATTATAGCCAAAGAGGATATTGGGGTGGGGTAGAGCAGCAATTAGTAAACTTGCTGATGCAGCAAGTGTCTCACGTTCTGTTGCTGCAGATTGGTTAGCACAACAGGCAGTATGGCAAATTTATCTAACACCACCTAAAAAAATTCAATACACACATTTTGATGTCAGCACTCCCAATGAAGTTCATCAAGCAGACATTTTGTTTTTACCACACGATACCATTAAAATTGGTAGATGTCAATTGCGCAAATACAAATACGCGTTGACTGTTGTTGACATTGCAAGTAGGTATAAAGAAGCAGAACCGCTATCAACTAAAACAGCAACTGAAGTTGCATCTGCATTTGAATGAATTTATCAATGTGGTGGTCTACGATGGCCACAGCTACTACAGGTTGATCCTGGCAAGGAATTTCTTGGTGTCGTATCATCTCTGATGAAAAAACATAACGTTAAAAGTAGACAAGGACACACCGCAATTCATCGCGATCAGGCAATCGTTAAACGGTTTAATTAAGCATTTGATGAGCGGTTGTTTGGATATCAATATGCGAAGGAAATATCCCTAAATAAAGCTCAGAAAGACATGAGATCTCGTGAATGTGTTGCAAGACTACCAAGTGTGATAGCTTCGTTAAATAATGAAATTACTCAAGCAATTTCTTTGAAACCTACCAATACAATCACAAAAAAAACATATACCAATACAACGACATGACTCCTTCTCAAAACGACCAGTACTAGGTAATGTGACTGTAAGATATTTATATGAACCTGGTGAGTATGAAGGCGGTAAAAAAAAGAGCAACTGATCCTATCTGGAGTGTGATCACACATAAAATTTCCAGCGTGGTAAGATCCATGGGTAGACCTGCATTTTACAGACTAGATTCAACTGCTCCTCAACATGGATTTGTATGCGAACAATTACAAGTAACCCCTTAAGATACACAATTACCACCGCCTTCACTTTTGTAAACTGGTTCCTCGACGTTGATTACATTCGAGACAGGTCAGCATCACATTTTCGTGTGTGTGACCAAGACTACTATTAATTCAATCTATGGTAAACTGTTTTTGATTATTATTTGAATACTGCCACAATATTACTGTGTTACAGCTTGCACAATGATTATTCTGTCGTTGTTTCAGTGTCATGATAAATTCAGCATCGAGATCAAAGTTGCGCTTATTTTTTTTGCCACATTGTTTATGACTTTATTTTTTTGCCACATTGTTTATAACTAGCTAATTTTTTTCTTATTGCATCATGGCCTTTGCTAGCAGTTTGATTATTATTTACTGTGAAGTCTATGATAACCCTCCAAAAGCTGAGATATTCTTCTGACTTGAGACACTGCGAGATAAACTAAATTTGACCATTCAGTATGATCATCAACAATCCAAATATTTGTATCAGAAATAGTTAATCCTTGTGACGAATGAATCGTTATAGCGTATCCTAGTGTCCATGGAGTTTTGTCCATCATTAATGTGCTCTCAACAGCACTGACAGAAACTAAAAGAATATCATTTAGTACAAGATTTTGTTTTCTTGACTCTGTCAAGGTTCCAGGAATTTCAACATCGATATTCTGTCGTCGCGAATCTGGTGATCGATAACACAATGGTACAGGTAGATTTGAAAATTTTTCTTTATGTAACAGAAATAATTGCTGTTGAAGTCTATCACAAACTATCTTTCTACTTGCAACTATCAAATCAGCAGGCTCCATAAATTCCAAAAATCATTCATGGGAGTTTCTGGAATTACTTCATGCACTATCTCACATTGAATCTTATCTGGCTGCAGTCTGATTAACTTTTTAAACTCTTTCACTGGTTCATCTTTCACTGGTTCATCAATAGCTCTATGATCATTAGTTATCTCCTCATAATAATCGACAAACATTTTTAGCAATTTATGTGGAGATGATCCAACAAAAAGTGGTGGTTGACCATGATGGCCACACATTATCACAGCAGTATTTTTTGTCAACAACCAATCAAGAAATGGTCTTTAACATATCTAGCGACACCATGCATATTTCATCCCAAATAATTTTAGGAATGTATTTTTCACCCATTTTTTCAGGAGTCCATGCACCTCTGCACCATCTGAAGAAACTATGATAAGTTTGAGATTTTACTCCACATTCACTCATTTCTCTGGCAAGTCTGTGAGTGGGTGTTAACACAACCATATCAAAATTTCAAAATAATTCAATTGCACGTGTTGTTTTACCAGAACCTCCAGGCCCATTGAGATAAACAACCTTATGTCTGGTCACAGGATCATACACAGATGGAGCTGATGAAAGTTTTGACATCGGTTTATTTATATAATATATTTTCTAAGATTCAATGTCGGCATATTCAGAATAACTAAGTATCTTTTCTCATTTTATTCTCCATTTGCCCCACGATGCATCAGTGCCAATATGTAATTGTTTTAGCAATCCTGTATTTTTTTTATTGATATAAAATGAATCTATGGTGACTCTAGTCATGGTATCAGAAAATTTGTTTATCATCAACAACAAATTTATCGAAACATACACTAACATCGAAGATCTTAAATGAGTAAACTGTGGTGAGTCACCATCAATGTAACTCACAATTGTACCTAATTTAGTTCCGTCTGATAAATTAAAATTATTCCGACTTATAAATGTGTTTCTCTCCATTGTATCAGCAATTATAAAATCAAGTTGTACAGTGTCATTTATGATCATATGATCCTCCTTGCATGAATCTACCAATTATTTTTCTGCCAAGATCTTTTGCAAGTTTATTTTCGAGATCGGTATCGTCTGGATTTTCATCAGGGTAATATTTATTTTGTTGTGGTAACCAAACTTGTTTCTGCGGATGATATGATATATTTGCTTCACTGACAACCAACGATATCAATATTTTTACATCAAGCATATATCGTAATAGCACTGTTGGAGCCCAACATTTTTCTGAAGAAATGACAACCAAACCAAGTATAAACAATCAGGTGAATATTACATGTAAACTCGAATGATTCAATACATGCGAATCCATTCAGGTCAAAATCTGGTAAGGGTCCATTTATCGCAACTCTGGTCATCTTGTGTGTTGGGTGTCCGAATCTCTTAAAATTTGCAGGACACTCTCCCATTCCAAGAAAACTTCCAGGATAACATGCAACCATATCAACCAAGATAACATCCTTATAATCGTATTTAGTATTCCACAATCTGCCATGGCTGTATTCGAATCAACTGTGTTGGACATCAACAAGAAATTCCAATCTTCTCCTGAGCAAAGTGAGCAGCAACTGATGGAATGGTGAAACAATTACTGAGTAATTGTTCAGCATCATCGGTATATATCAATGCAAGATTTTTCATTTCTTCATGCAGTGGCCTAGTGGTTAGAGCGTCCGCCTCGGATGTGGGAGGTCGTGGGTTCGATCCCCGGTCGAGTCGTACCAAAGACTTACAAAAATGGTACTAACAGCTGCCTCGCTTGGCGCTCAGCATTAAGAGGTTAGTGTTAGGACTGGTCGGCCTGGTGTCAGGATAATGTGACTGGGTGGGACATCATGCTACATGTCTGCGGCGTGATGCCCCAGTGCAAGACATAACTGTAAACTGCCACACTGCAGACATCGTAGCGATATGACTGAAAAATTGTTAAAGCTACGTTAAAAATCATAATCACATCACATCACATTTCGTCATGGAGATACTCTGTATGATAAATATCCCCATTAGGTCTTACAAATTGATCATAGTTTCCATCATCGGAACTTTGAAACAGCCACATGGATACAGGATCGCTTTTACTAATATTTCTGATAAAATCGAACATATCACCATCATAGAATTTAACAGTTCAATTTTGTGGAAATATTCTTATGTCTGGCATCCACGTGTGTGCGTTGTGATCAAGAATCTCTATTGAAGCTCCATTTTTTTATATTTCTATTCGTACAAAATTTCTCTGGTTAATGTCTTCACTCTTATTGGAAATCTTAATATTTTTTCCAGTTCAGCGACATCTTTGATAGACACTCTGGTATCTTTAACAATTTCTGTCCACTCATTTATTTTTTTTTTTACGTTGTAAATCTGTTAAACCATTTCACGTATCGTGTTTTTGAAGTGTTCTGTTACTCCCTCAGCTACACATTTTAGCCTTGACAGTTTCATCAGTTTGAGATCATCAACGCTAGGTTTATCATTTAGCAGATATATTGCATAAACAACTGCAGTCACAGGATACACTCGTTCATAATATGGTTTGTCATTACCAGTCAACATTCCTGGTTTGGAATTTTTATTCAACGTGACAATATTTCCAGTGTGATGTAATCAAACAGGGTCATGTTTGTCACGGATAATCCAGGTGTTGTCTACTTCTGCAATAAACTTTTAAAAATATCTTTGAATGTCGAGATAATTAATAATTGTCGCTGCTCATTGGTCATTCATTGTAGCATCTACATCTTGTATAATTCTGAATGTTGACCACTCATGAGCTGCACCATAACCGTGAAAGTTTCTCTTGGCTTCACGAATACTATTAATCAGAGTTTTATTCATCAGATCAACCAGAACTCACCTCTGCAAGTCAAGATCAAATCTAGCTTGAGAAGGCTTGATTGTAGATAATATCTCAAACTCCTCCATATTATAATTAGGCAAATATATATTTAAATTTATATATATATATATATATATATATATATATATATATATATATATATATACACATATATATATATATATATAGATTCAAGCAAAGAATAAATGCAAATGGTTAATGATTGGTTTTCAGTTCCTTGTAACAGTCGGTTCTGTCATTAAGACTGGGTATCTCATATTCTGTGCTGGAAAAAAAGTATCTCTGTTGTAAATTTGTGTACGAATGTTTTCACGGAGTAATCAAAGATGGACTTGTAATTGATCATATCAACGGTAGAAAACTTGATAATTCTTTCTGTAAATTATGAGCTGTTATGCAAAGTCAAAATTGCAAATTTGGAGGAATCGGTGACAATGATAAGAGCACAAAAGCTATTAAATCTGTAAATGTAGAGACAGGCAAAGAAATAGAATTTCATTCGATATATGCAGCTGCCAAATATTTTGATATTTACCATGCTTTAGTAAAACATGTTGTAGATAAAATAATAAGATCAACATTTTCTAAGAAATATAAACAAAAAACAACATTTCAGTATATCCTGACAGACACAGACAATTCAATTTTGATTCAATTGTAGTTGTTTGCAAGATGAAGGGAGATAACTCTGTCAAGAAAAGCTCTGGTAGAGTAATTAAGCAGTTACCTAGCTTGTAACTGCATAATATTATATGACTACCATGATCATTATTTTTGCTCTCATGCACTGTATTTCTTGTCCTGCTTGACTTCGTCATTGTGAATATACATCAGGGACTCTGTCCATGGCAAAGTCAGGGTGTGTCTCTCTTTCTTGTATGTTACATCTCTTAACTTCATCCCTGATAAATTCAGAAAAACAAGAAGGATATTGTTCATGTGTTTGATGTGTAATTGTACATGTCTCCCTGCGTGATCTAGGTAAGTTATTTTTAGATCTTCCAGGTAAGATGGCTGTATACAGACCTGCATGTACTTTAACTCCCAATGACATCCGGCAGAAATGTACATGTGATTATTAAATGCAGATATTTTATACGTTGTGTTTGGAAATTGAAATAACCACACTGCAGTTTACAACAATTATGATTTATTCAGTATACTGATCACATGTAGGTTGCCCATTTATCCAGCATAGGTAACTTCATAATAATTTCTGAAACATATATCTATAAAGATGGTCTGTGGTACAGTGCTAGAGTGGCAGATTCTCATACTCGAAGTCTGCCCTGTTTGCTCGAAGGTCAACAGAAAAAGTACACCCTCCCACCATGTCACCACATGGTGGGTGCTCCTTTGCACTCCCTGGGGTTGATTATGGGGGAGGGCGTGCAGAAATTTGTTGAACATAGAGAGGGTCCCGTTTATATGTGTGTATGTACATAGTGTATATATGTAAATACATGTTACGTATACATGTAAATATATGTAAATATTTCTTGTGTCTGTACATAATGTATATATGTAAATGTTTCTTGTGTCTGTACATAATGTATATACGTAAATGTTTCTTGTGTCTGTACATAATGTATATATGTAAATGTTTCTTGTGTCTGTACATAATGTATATACGTAAATATTTCGAATCACCTTCTGCACCTGCTAGAAAGTCGTTTGGCAATCTAGGGGTTTTCATGGGGGTTGCATTGTACCATCCTTAGAGCTAAGATTATGTATACTGTAAATACGCTACTATAATTAAGATTGTGTGTTGTGCCGTCCTTAGAGCCAAGATTATATATAATGCTGTAAATATGCTACTATAGTTAAGATTGTGTGTTGTGCCATCCTTAGAGCTAAGATTATATATACTGTAAATATGTATTGTGTAAATATTTTTTATTTTAAATAAATATTTATTATATAATGAATTACTAAAATATCAATGCTATTATTTCTGCAATTCAAAAATTACAAAATGATGGTATAAAAATTTCCAATCAAGTTGATCCTGAAAAAATTATTTGTGATTTTGAATCATTACAACAACAAAAATTTGAAGATAGATATACATTGCCAGCAGAGTATCGGTTCATTAAGTTGATTCCACGATTAGTGATAAAATCCTTGGTGACAGTCAAAGATACACAAGTTGAACAATTCGTTCCACTTGCACATGCAATTGAAAAAATTAGATCAGAATTGTCACATGAATACTAAACAAAAAGATTGTGAATGCTCATGTAAGACAGTCGATAAAGATTATGTCTGATCATGAAACGATCCATTGTAAAAGTGAAAATGAAAGCACTCTGTCACCAGTGACTGTGAAAGTGAAAGTAGTGACAACATCACTTGTAATAGCTAAACAAAGTGAAAGTATGAAACCCTTGACAGAGTCAAGGGGGAATAATTCATTTCTCACTGTAGTAAAAAATATTTTTTTTTTAATTTCTGATAATATTTATTCAGAATCAGATCATAATATTTTTTTTTTATTTTTGGTCCATAATCTGAAGAATTTCGATGGTAATCAGAAAATTTACTGGTAATATACCCATCAATTTGATGAAATTGGTTAATAATCAGTAAATTTGAGTAATATATCCATTTATTCTGAAGAATTTGACCAGTAGTCATAATAATTACGGGTAATATACCCGTCAAATCTGAAAATGATGACAAAATCATTGGGTCAATAATCAAAAATATTAATAACAATGATAAAATCATTGACTCTGAAAAATAATTCTGAAATATAAATATTAATAAATAAATCTGAAATCGTAATCAATTCGAGTAATATACCTGTCAATTTGATGAAATTGTTTGATAATCTGAAAAATTATGGGTAATATACCCATCAATTTGATGAAATTGACTAATAATCTGAAATAATATTAATAACGATAAAATCATTCTGAAATATAAAATCAATAATGAATTTGACTAATAATCTGATTTAATTTGGGTAATATACCCATCAATTTGTTGAAATTGACTAATAATCTGAAAAATTATGGGCAATATACCCATCAAATCTGTGAAATTAACCATTAATCTGAAATAATATTAATTACAATAAAATCATTATGAAAATAATTTTGAAATAAAAAAAATACATTAAATCTGAAATATGAAATCTGATGAATTTGACTAATAAATCTGATTTAATTTGGGTAATATACCCATCAATCTGAAGAATTTGACTAATAATCTGATTTAATTTGGGCAATATACCCATCAGTATGATGAAGTTGTTTGATAATCTGAAAAATTATGGGTAATATACCTGTCAATTTGATGAAATTGTTTGATGTTCTGAAAAAATATTAATAATGATAAAATCAATGATAAAATAATAGAATATAAAATCGTTGATGAAATTGTTTGACAATCTGATTTAATTTGGGTAATATACCTGGCAATTTGATGCATTTGTTTGATAATCTTAATAATTATGGGTAATATACCCATCAAATCTGTGAATTTAACCTTTATTTTTATTTTCAGAATCAGATTATAATATTTTATTTTCAGAATCAGATTATAATATTTATTTTTATTCTGAATCAGATTATTATATTTATTTTTATTCTGAATCAGATTATTTATTTAGAATCAGATTTTGTTTTTAAGCTTATCAAATTCAAGGCAAGAATGTACACAATTCAGAATTTGATCTCTATCGCATACAATCGTAATAATATGTTCTCACTGCAGCTCATTTAACTGTTTCTGCATTAAACAAAAATTCTTCATCACCAAATTCATCAATAATTATATTAACACTGAATTTTTCTGTGTGTGGAAGTGTTAACAT
>JAECUM010035764.1:0-27218 GCA_016617855.1 Megalonaias nervosa
ATATATATATATATATATATATATATATATATATATATATATATATATATATATATATATATATGCTAAAATATGCAAATTTACGCGCAGTAGAACACGGCATTGAGTTAGTACTGAGCTATTGCATTGTAACCATCTCGTTGCATGAAGACTAAACAAGATGCAACAAATTTAACATTTTTCATATACATTAGGCCTTGTGTAAAATGCACGCGGCAAACACGGCAGTGTTATGTAATAGGGGCTGCCAAATTGGCTTCTTCCAGTCAACCCGGTCCCTTGACAGACAGTTACATTACACGCACACCTGTAGCCCGATGGCTATCAAATTTCCATATTGAAATTACAAATGTGGTTGGTACTGATAATAGCGAAGAGAATTCCGAGACATTCATAAAATACATCTTACAAAATTACTTATTTGCTAGTTTATATTTTGCTTCTTTACATCTCTTTTTTCACTGCATGTAGTTCTCTAATTAATAATATGCCAAAGTGTGTGTCTTCACGTATCATCCGTCTTTCGTTTTCAATACATATCTATATAAAATGAAAAGTTTTTGCCATTAACTACTACTTATCATAAATACAATTTATATGTTTTCATAAACGGAATATATATATATATATATATATATATATATATATATATATATATATATATATATATATATATATATATTGAATTTGCTTGTAAGTATGAAAACTGTTGTATTATGTGTTCCGTTAGTGTGTGAGAAGGCATCTCCCGCAAAGTCAGAATGTGATTCAAATTAAGAAAACTACAAAGTTTAACAAATTTCAAACTGATCCGGTAGGATATATGAGCAGCTGAATATTTTACAATATGGTACCTTTTACAGTTCTATTGGATGTCACAATTTTGTCGCTAACGATGAATTTTAAACTAAGTGTACCGCAATATGCTTAATGACGGTGTATATGACATGCATGCGTGCATATATCCATGTGCTTTTCTATTCTGGATTTTACGGTCACCTGTGGGAAAGAGTTGACACTTATTTGTACAATTACTTATATACATATTAGTGGTGTTTAAGTGACATGTTTCTGTATTAGTGATAATTAGTTATATATGTTGTTATGTGCATGACATTTGAATAAATGGTAGATCGGTCCTTATCGTTATACAGTATAGTTATTTGCAAAGACATCAGATGCTTTAGAAATCAGCACACCAGCTTAATGTGGCTGGTGGTTTACATAAAAGGCTTATAATAGACTCAAGTTTTATACATCGTACAGTTTGCCTTGAACCCATTAGCGGGATACCTAGAAAGTGGTTAATACAGTATAGAAAGCTGAATTACCAACTGTGGCATGATATATAGATAGAGATGTTCAGAATGTACAGACAGACATGTGACCAGAAAATATGAAAATATTCCAGACTATTTATTTCGGGGATCATCATAATATTTGGGACTGAAAATTTTGTCACTATAACTACGAAAATACATGGAAAATTGCGTTATTGTCTTCATCATAACACGCTGCTTATGGCCAATACAGCTCTTCGTACTTTTTTAGGAATCGTCATTGTTGTTCAGGACTGACTAGAATATATTTTCTTTGCAAACGGTATGTACAGAACTCGGCTTATGTTCAATTTATCCAAGTTTCATACAAAATCCAAATCTCCTTGCCAATAAATGGATTATTCATGTGTTAGTGGCATTTCATTTTCACTACACACATACTCCATTTTGTACACTGTATCAAGGTCTGTGCATAAAAAGAAACGGATTTTTTAAATTACAAGTTATTCTTCAGCAAACTCAGTGCTGAACGTTGCAGGATATAACTGAAAGAAATGGGACATCAAAATTACTATAAATTGCAGCCATTATTTTCAAGAATACCGACCCCACCCACTTGTACTCAATTATGCATTGCCTATAGCCCTCAAAAGATATATACACACAGATTAACTTCAATAACAATCGTAAACAAATTAAAAAATACTATATGCTGGAAGACTTAATGGCAGTATTGTTAACTTTACATTACCCGATATAAGTAATGCTTTATAATGAAAATCGATTGTTTTATCTTAAAGTAAATTATTTTGTTTTTGTACAACGCTGCAGACTGGCTAAAAGGCTTACTTTGTGGTCTCAAAAGCTCAGTCACACGATCAAGCACCACGACATCCAGGAAAACTGAAAGACTGACTGATTGATATCTTTATTCCGCATTACGAGGAGTACAATCAGTCATACAAATACAATGATAGACAATGTAACTCTTAGCAGCGACTTGAGGGACGAAACTAAGAAGTATTAAACAAAGAATATAATTGTAAACAAGATAATGTGAACGCTGCGCATCTAGCATAGTTGTAAGATAGCACTTCTCCTACGTATATGCAAATATGGACAGATGATTCATTATTCTATGCCCTAAGAATGGCAGGAGTACTGAGGCTTCCATCGTATAATTGATCATACATTTTAATTAAGTAATAGGATAAAGAACACATTGGATATCATGTTGGTGCCCTGTCAAACGTTTCTTGTGTACTTTTTCCAAATAGAAACAACAATTGAGATACACACGAGATTAAAATTAATAATATGATAATTGCTAATAAGAGCTAGTAAGTCACGTGACATCATTCCCAGAGGAGCATTGACAAAGTCGATTTCAGACAATGAATCTAAGTGTACGCAAATGTGTACTCCGAATCTACCAATAATGTGGCACCAAAACCATTCCCTGTTTGACGTAAGGAAGCTACGTGCTCCAATGAAATGAATCAACGTCAGAAGTACACAAAATATGACAACGAGTACAAATGGCATCATCCGCAGATGAAAACGACTTGGACACAACATTTGCAATAACTCGACTTGATTCAAGAGAGGCTGCAAACTTCTTGGGAAATTCCCATAATATACACGGGATCAAGCTGCCATCAAGTAATAGCTTCCGAAATCTACTGAACGATGCGTCTTGCGTTAGTCTGCAATTCATACCAGTTTCATATGAAGTACGAACATTGTATTTGCCAATGCGTTGCCAGTTATGTTTTTACTGGGAATAGACGTTAATTAAAAACGATTCAGGAAACCTATTTAAGTAAAATATATCCAGTACTCTATAAACATCGAGAATAAAACCAGTTTGTTGTTGTTTTTGACACGTGGGTTTTGATAGTTGAAGAGGCGGAGAAAAATTACTTTTTTGCAAGATAGGCTGGAGTCAGTCTGAAGAGGTGCTTCAGGAAAAACAGCTTATTCATATCAATGTAGGCTTTAATGGGTATAACACCCAGTAAACACAGTGCAATGTCGATTTGTGTGCATCTAGGTTGTCCTTGCATGTGCTTAATGCAAAAATGATGACCTCTCTCTAATATAAGTATTTGCTGTGACCTCAGGGTTGCACCAAGTTCCACAACCATGCAATGCCCGGGCTCATGCGATAATTTCACACAGAAAGTTTGCTGAGAGTGAAAGCCATTCTCATTACTTAATATCAGTCAAGCTGTACAGGGAACGTACTGGCTATTTTGA
Source organism: Megalonaias nervosa (assembly GCA_016617855.1). Lineage (NCBI taxonomy): Eukaryota > Metazoa > Mollusca > Bivalvia > Unionida > Unionidae > Megalonaias > Megalonaias nervosa. Next base: position 3,540 of record JAECUM010035764.1, read on the forward strand.
GTCTTTTTTATCCTAGTATGAATTTTGCTGTGCTTAGCTGCATTGATGCCTAAATGTTTACATGATTCTGTTTCTAGTACAGCATCAAATCCCAGGAGCCAATACTTGTGTCTTCTTTTGTAGTCAAAAGAGTTTTCATTAAAATCAATAATATTACTTTGATTGGAATTTTATCTCAATCCCCACTTTATAGAGTACTGTAAACTTATCTTCAGTAAGTGATTCATGCCTAGTTTTGAAAGACTAGAAGGAACATATCATCTGCCACAGTCGGAAAAGGACATGTATTGTCGAAGACTACAAAAGCAAAGTTGCAAGTTGTTAAAATATCAAGCAGTTCACTGATAAAGACAATGTAAATCCAAGGGGATATAATATTCCACCTTTCCGCGTGCCTTTTAGGACCGGAAATCGGTTAGAAATTCTTTTTGAATTGAAAACTCTGCTATACATATTTGTATATAGATTGACAATCACAATCCACTGTATGTGATTGATACTTATCTGTAACAATTAATGGAATAATCAGTCATGCTATACAGTGTGGAAAGGTATCAAGAAAAGCTGACAACAATTGGCTTTGGTTTTCATTAGCTTAGCTAATTCGTTCGTTAACCATACATAAAGTCATATTGCAACCTAGAACCTTCTAAAAGCCCCTGTCGTGAGTAACTGAGAACTTTGTATGTTTAAAATCATTTTGTAACCGACTTAATAAAAACTTTCAAAAACTTTACCAATACCTAGGAGAAGCGTTATCGCCCTATAATTGTTCGAATCTCTTCAACCCTTGAATATAGTAGTTATCAAACCTTATTTTAATTTGTCTGGTGTGTCCGAATTCCAACTGCACCAAGACCACTCTCAGAAGCGTCGGTACGTAAGACAAAGTCCTTTGTCACGTCCGGTAGTCGCACTACGGCGTCTGACGTCAACCTATCCTTCAACGTCTGAAATGCTCTCTCACAAGCGTCTGTCCAAATAACTTTCGTCGGAGCCTTCTTCCTTGTCAAGTCACTCAACGGACTAGCAATAGCGCTGAAATTTGCAACATAATTACGATAATAACCTGCAAGTCCTAAAAAACGATCGCACTTCTGTGTTTGTAGTTGGACGTGCGGCGTTCCGAAGCTGGTGGACTTTAGCACTGTCTGGGGTTAATTTATCTTCACTGAGTGTGTCCTAGATAAGTCAGTCTCCGAAATCCTATGTGACATTTAGATGGGCGGGCGGTGAGCCCTGTCTAAGTTGTTCCAGAACCTTTCTCAGTAAAACCACGTGTTCTTCCCAAGTAGGTGTCGCCAATAACAAATCGTCCATGAAATTTGAAACTCTGGTCCCTCTTAGAGATTCTAGCAGTTTTCTTATCATTCGGGTGAAAATGCTGGGTGCATTCTGCACCCCGAACGGCATGACTACACATTGGTATGTCCCATCTGGTGTTGCAAAGGCAAGTTTTGGACGGTCTTCCTTACGAACTGGAATTTGTCATTATCTCTTTGACAAGTCTATTTTAGAAAAATATTTGTAGTTGGTTACTCAGGCAAATATGAACTCAGGATCTGGTAACATTTCGACCTGAAATTCTGTGATCCTATTTAATTTCCGATAGTCAACACAAATGCGGTGATCACCATCCTTCTTCTGGACCAAAACAACCGGTGAGCTATATGCGGATTCGGCTGGTTCAATGACCACTAAGTCAAGCATAGCTCGAATTTCGTTCTGTACAGTTTCTAACTTCGCATGAGGCAGTGGATAGAGTTCCAGTTTCACAGGCGTTTCATCCAGTAACTTCAGACTGAACTCCTCCAAGTCCGTCATGCCTGATCTTTCTGTCAAGACACTTGCTAGTCGTGGAGTATCTCCTCCACCTCTTCACGCTGTTTTCACGTCAACGTTACGCCAAGGACGACGTCGACATAGGTTTCATTCCTCGTCAAAGGACAACTAGGAAGTACTTCCGCACTCCTCCGTTGTCGTCGGGTTCTTCAGTCACAACTGTAGCAACCACGAATTCGGTGGGTGACCCTTTCACGATAGCATTTAAGAAGGTTAACGTGGTATAACTTCTCTTTATCCCCTACCTTGATACGGTAGTTCTGTCCACCCTTCTTTTCCGTTACAACGAACGGTCCCCTCAGGGATACTTGGAGTTTGTTGTACTCCAATGGTAACAACAACAGCACCTTGTCACCCACTTCAAACTTCCGTTCCTTCGCCCTCTTGTCGTAGTACTTGGCTTGACATCCCCATGTGTCACGGAGATTCTTCTGGGCCAAGTTGCAAACTTCCTCCAGCTTGTTACGGAGATCAACATCATACTGATACGTTGTTCGTACCTCCCCTGATACCTTTTCATCCTTCCATAACTGTTTCAATACAGCCATGGGTCCTCTCACTGTCCTCCCATAAACTAGTTCGAAAGGTGAAAATCCTAGACTAGCTTGGGGTACTTCGCGGTACGCGATAAGTATAACGGGAAGGTATCGATCCCAGTCCATAGGTCGACCTTCGCACAGCTTCTTCAGAGCTTGGTTCAACGTTCCATTGAATCGCTCTACTAGACCATTGCACTGCGGGTGATACGGGGTAGTAGTCAGGTGCCTGATGGAAAGTAACCGGTTCACTTCTTCCATCACCTGGCTAACAAACTGCGTCCCTTGGTCAGTTAGTATCTCTTCAGGAACACCAACTCTGGACCAAACTCCTGACAAAGATTCAGCCACCGTAACTGAATCAATGTTTTTTAACGCAACGGCTTCCGGGTATTAGGTAGCGTAATCAACAATCGATAAGACATAACGACTAACTCTTTCTGACGCAGGCTTTATCGGACCTATCAAGTCCATAGCCACCCTTGACAAAGGTTCATAAATCAGAGGGGTGGTTCCTAGTGGCGCTGGGCGATGTGAGGTCTTAGGTGCCACCCGTAGACACTTGTCACACGACGGACAAAACCTCCTAACATCCCCATACACACCTGACCAATAGAACTCCCTCACTAACCTATCTCTCGTCTTTGCCACACCCATGTGACTACCGAGTAGACTCTCATGTGCTAGCCTAAGTACTTCTTCTCTCTTAGATCGTGGTACAATCACTTGCTTATACCTCTCGGATCCTTTCCGGGCGTATCATACAAGATACTCGTTTCAGCGCGAACTCTACCTCACCATCTGGTAAGTTCCGCACCGACTTCTCCTGTGCTTACCCGCGTATCCTGTTAGGGATAGAATCTTCCTCTTGAAGTCTCCTTAATTCTCCAGGTAGCAAATTATGTGTGGGCGAAGTCGATGGGTTCAACGGCTTCGACCCTGACCTTCGCTTCATAGACCTCGCCTCTACGGACCCCACATGTACGCGTGTACACGTCATAGGATTAGGCTGCGGCAACACATACCTACATCCTAAAATTACGTCATGCGACAACCCTGACAAGCACGCTTCTTGAATTCGTCCTTTCATATACGGCGAATCAAGATCGATGTAAACAACCGGGAGGAAATCTTTATTCCTATTAGCAAATTGAACTTCCGCTGTCTCACCTGTATAATCAGCAGGTTTGACAAATTTTCTATCCACCAAGGCTGGATAGCTACAACCGGTGTGATAAAGTACAGTAGCTTTCTCTCCATTTATCGTAGCTGTTGCTTTACTCGACCATTCTACTGGTTTACACTTTCTGCCAGTGCCTGGTGTCACTACATTTATCGTGGGACGATATTTCCTACGGTTTTTGAGAATATGGCCAGGTTTGTTGCAGACGTAGCACACAACTTCATCTTTCTCACCAGGGTTGCCCTTATCTACCCCTTGGGTCTTTCCTGAGCCACGGAACTGATCACGGCTGGGGTTATAAGCCCCAAGCTTCCCACCATTTTGACCATTCCGCCTATGAGGTGTCAAACCGTTAGCTCTGCTAAAGTCAGTGACGCTGGTTTGATCCCTGCCACTCCAGGTGGTTGGACGAGAGTGTGCACTCTCATATTGCTCAGCCATCACACTGATATCTTCTAAGGTCGCGAAATCAATTTCCGCTAAAAATACGACCGGATCTTTCCGATACGTACTGAGGACATGTTCTTTTAAGATCTCTTACCGTTTGCCTTCATAACTGAGCGCGGCGCCTGTCATTTTAATCCATTTATCGAAAAGCACGCGTACGCGAGTATGGAATTGTGCGTTTGTCTCCGTAGTTCGCTTAGACGAATCTCTGAAAAGTTTGCAAAAACTTTAGCTGACAACTCGTAATGCCGTAACAGCGCTTTCTCGAGAGCATCGTAGTCATCTACTTCAGTGGGTACCATATTATGATAGACATCCTTGGCAGCTCCTTGCAAAAATGCAGAGATATTAATGGCCCACTGGTCTTTTGGTATATGATAGATTAAAGCTAACTTTCCAAACTGAGTTAAAAAGTTATCGATGATTTCGTCCTTGTCGTTAAATGTCGGCATTGTTATCTGGACGATACGTCTATCCTCTGATCTTTTGCTTGATGGTCCTGAATGTGCATTCAGTTCTTCGCCCATCCTAGATTCCGCTTTGATCCTTAGTCTCTCCATGGCTAACACATGTTCTCTCTCCCTGGCTCTCTCTTCGGTTTGCAATCTGGCTAACTCGATTTCTCTCTCTTTTTCCCTTTCTTCAGATTGTCTCATTCTTTCTTTTTCCTCGGCTTGTCTCATTCATTCTTTCCCTGCCGCCTGCTGTTCTCTGTATTCCCTGAGAATCTGCTCTACAAATTCCGCACATTGGGTCCCATCATAACCTAATTCGTCTTTACAAATAGACTTAAACTCTCTGACTAACTGCCTATCAGTTGCCATCCTAGTCTACTCGACTGTATCACCAACCAATTTACTTAGCTCAAGTATTTACTAACTTCTTACTGCCTTACAGGAAACAGCTTCCTTAAGAATACTTATCAGTATTCTATTCCAGTAAAGTCTTAACCTACGGACTTACTTAAATTACTCAGAAGCAACCTAACAGCGTTTGGCAGTACAAAATTCTGCATTTCTCCCCAAATTCAGTTTGCTCGCACCAATTGTGCAATTACCCCCTCGGGACTTACTTAATTATCTCTTCTCGCAAGAATAACTAAAGGCAATATTTATTCGGAATTACATGAATTCAGACAACGACCACACTATCAAGAAGTTCAGGTACGGAATCTCAATTTCTTACAATGTCATAACAAACATTAAAACAAATATCAACAATGGCATGCACTAATTACAGAATGCATATATATTGACTCGATTTACTCTCGTAATTCCTTGTTTAAATAATAAACAAATTTATCACTGCTATGGTACTCTATTTCTATTCAGTATCCGCCCAGCTCTGTCACTCACTGTTTAAAATATCCCGGACGATAGCCCCCACTTTGTAAAGGGGTGTGCCCTCTTTTGGTATAGAGGGGTGTTAATTGATTTGGCGATCGTTATCTAGAGGATGACTTCCCTCGATTTTATTGCCCAGTGTGAGTGGATATGTAGAACATCAACAGAGAACTGAGCATGATTATTGAGAAGAAATAAACCAATACGAACCCACTTAAACAAGAAAAATAAAATAGATTTTAATTAATTAATACATAAGCTAAAATGGGCACCTTCAATTCAACAGATTTACATTAATGGAATTTAATAGCAGTGTTCAAAATACGGATTCGTTCATCATGGTAACGAGTGTTGGAAAGAGTACAATGTCCACAATTGATTCGCATCACCTAGCGTCGTTTCCTCTCTTGATGTCTTCCACTTGGTTCTTCCTCTGACCCTCTCTATTCCGAACTCTTCCTTTTTTTTCCAGACTTCCCTCTTGGACTGTCAGTTTCTTGGGGGAGAGAGAGAGATGTTCCCTTAAATGACAAGATTACCACTAAATCTCTATATGTATCACCACCTATCCGTATATAAAATTCTCTCACTTTCGTTGCTCATAAGCGTAAATAGCTATCCACACTGCATAAATTCTGACATAAGGTGACCTTAACGATTAACGTTCCTTACAAAGTTAGACTGTATTCTGAGTAAGGTACAATCGTCATCTCTTGTTACAAATGACCATTGTAATATACACCCAAGTCTTGACCTAATTCGATACATCATTATTCGCGCTTCTCAGCGATTGACCTTAATTTAACACACGGGCTGTGTATACAAACAATATTGCCGTATATATCAGCATATGCCACTATATGACTTCTTACATCTAATTAGTCAGTTTCACTCAATAAGATAAATGCTCGATTACTATTGCATAAGATTCACTAAATTCTAGCTTACAGTAATCCCTAACCTACAAGATCATTTAAGCATTACAAAATCATATATAAATATACAATTATCATTAACTCCGTGACCTCGTATGCAAAATTTCCGCCCCTATTCTGTTACTTTCGTGATGTGACGTCATAGTAGTGACTCCAGCATCCAGACTGGCAGTTGCCAGCGTAAAAGACAATGCCGTTTTGCGTTGCTTACGGGCGTAATGGCACATTAAGAAAAGTATGTGGACCTTTTTTTTCTTTTCCAAAAGATAAAGACGTAAAGAAAGTATGGATACATTATTGCAAGCGAGTCGATTTATAACACCATACAGCACTCTGTGTTCATTACATTTCTCAAAGGAATGTTACGAGAGGGATCCTAAAAAAAAATGGCCGCTCTAGGATACACAAATGCTAGACCTAAACTAAAAGTTGGCGCTGTTCCAGACATACCGTAGGATATTTTTAACTCCTGGAAAAAGTGTTAAACGTGTGAGTTACGAAAATAGGTAGAAGACTGAGTAAGTGATCACAAAATGCAACAATCAGTTCACAGATCTTTTATCTACACTAGTACCAGCAGTGCTAAAACAATATTTGATAGCCCGACACCTGGGATCCCTCTAATTTTAGTTCGGGCCCACCTTGTTTTCAGGGTGAGGTGCCCGTCGGGCTTGTCGAAAAAAAATTGTTTGCCAGAGGAAATGAGTAAAAGTATTTTCAAGATGTTGACATACATGCCGTAACACGGCACAATCTAAACCAAATCACCGCTGTCCTAGGTGAAATTGAGATCTGATTTTAATGAAATTGAAGCTTTGCTAAAAATTAGCTTCTAAACCCATGACACGGTTGTGTTTCGAGAAAACACGATTTTCAGTAATCTTAAAAAAAAAATTATAAAAATAAATAAACAACAAAATAAATCCCTTTCACTCTATGCCGGTTACATATATGTATAAACGGTAATCTGTAGTGATTGGAACTGATACAAAACTATCCCTTGTGCAGTTTAAATAGCAGCGATTAAAAGAAAAGAGGTCAGGTATAAAATCAAAGTTTCACATTAACTGGCTGACAATAAGAAATTGGGGGTAGGGGGAGACTGTTGACTCCATCCCCTTGCCCCAATGTGCGAGCGCTCAGGGGACGCGCCATTTCTCTCTGTGATGCGCCTTATAATCCCCCAGGACAAGCCCTTTTTTCATATTCTGGTTAGCTGTGGCTAAACTGCAAAATAGCTAAAGTTTTGACTTAAGCACACAAGCAATAAAGCCAGTGTGACTAATTAACAGTTAATCCTTATCCTTGTATTTATCTTGTGAAAAGGACTGCCGTTCAGACCATGTTCGACAGTGTGTGTACGTAAGCACCAGCAATTGATTGCCAAATGAACGATTCCCTATTTTGTTGTAACTTACGACGCCTATAGGACTTCATTTTGACAGTTCAAATCTGCAGTCAAGAGTTACCGTACATGTGGCAACTGTGCTTCTCGCGTTTTATGTTCCACCTTATTTCCTTAGGCTTAAGTCTTAAGGCATGTAACACTGTTTACTGAATGAAAATATTTATTCTGAATTCTGGTCTCCTCCTGTCTGTCTCGTTCGCCATGTTTCTGTTTCTATTCGAGGACTGGCTAGTATTGCGTCACGGGACCACGTGATCTGTCGTCTCATCAAAACTCGGAAAAACTCTGCAATTTACGGAATCGTGGTATCTTCCACGCAATATAATCACTACCCTCTACGATATGTAATTTATAAACATTACATTCGAATTAAAATTTGTAGAGAATTACATACATAAAAGGAAAAGTTTTATTTCTGGTCTCTTTTAATGATGTTTTCTTTTCTCACAAATCGTGCGTCCTAGCACTGTAGCCGGTCTTTCCTTTCAAGACAGCTATCTGGCCTCTTTACTTGTTAAAGAGGGAAACACTATTCTTTAGGTTTCCCACGAAGCCAACTTCGTCTTCTCTCAAGGCAAATCGGACTAAAGAATATTGACCAAGGTCGGTAATTTTAAATATCCCATTACTTCCAAAGTGTACGCCTTAATTTAACTGACTAATCGAAAGCAACTGTTCCTAAATTTTCCCCAAGATAATCATGTCTTTCATCAGATTTTGACAGCCTAGAATCTGAGAAATACGATGCATATCAACTTCACTTTGAAGATCAAGTATTTGACATGCGGTTCCTTTCAAGCGGTTATGGTCGGTAGCTCTAATGTTTCTCTTCCAAGATACCATTGCCATGCCTGGGTCAATTCTCACTGAACCTTAGATGTGGGTCTTTTATGTTTAACACAGATGAGAGAGGGGAAATGTCACAGTGACCTTTTACAAAGACCTTCTGGCTTGACTATGATAAAATTTTAATGCACAATTTATTCAACCTTAAGATTCAATACGTCTTCGAAATTCGACACACACACACACACACACACACACACACACACACACACACACATACACAAAATATATATATATATATATATATATATATATATATATATATATATATATATATATATATATATATATGATCTGTGTGTGCAATAAGCTGCATTAGACAAGGTGAAAATATCCTATTTCTGCGCCGAGGTCATTGTCTCACACTGCGTATGTGTTTGAGAGCAGGATTTTTTATTTATATGAAAGAACACTTTAATCGACTATACCATTGATCAAATATATAAGCTATTTTTCTGAGGCAAAGTTCTCTCGCTAAACTAGCAGGGTTTTCTTCCTTGAAGTCGCAAATTAAAATCTTTTTTTTCTAAGAAAAGCTCTAAAGACAGTTTGCTTAAAGCTGACTCTAATTCTCTACCAACATTCAATGTACCAATTTTGTCATGAAGAATCAAAACCTATATAGTCGTATGGGACAGTTACTGTATTTAAGAAAACAATCAAATTTAAATTGCGTTTGAAACGTAGTACTATGAATTCTGTTTAAGCTTAGGCCGATTTTGATCGATAATTTTACATGTCGTTATTCTGCTCTTGCCAAGAATTTAAATTAAACATAGCATGGGACAAAACAGGTTTTGTAGAATTATGTAAGAACTGGATATTGAAATAATTACGGGAAAACTAGTTATTGGCATTCATTTAAAACTACTTTTGTTGTTTGGGAATAACATTTGTGGTCTATCTAGAAATATGATCTTCTTGTAGCCGTATATTTAAGGTACGTTTGAATTCTTCATTTTCTATCTTTGTTGATGTATTTGCGCATAAATGTTATACTTTCTTGGCGAAGTTTTATTACACAACATTCTTTGCAGTTTATTTTGGATTTTACTGCAAGAATGGACCGTATCTCATTGAAAACCTAGCATGAATATGCATGCATTCAAAATATAGTTTGTACTTCGATTAGCGTACGCGTAATTCATTGGTATAGTAAATTAACGTTGTCTATCAAAATGCAATAAACTGTCAACAGTGTGTCTAATAGTTACTCACAGGGTGGTCAAGTAAACCATAGGTGTGTGTTCCCTTGCTGTCTGATGAAGCTATCGTACGACTAAAGCTGAGCAAATGCAGATTTTTTAGAATTGTTTTGTCCACCTATATCCAGTGGTTAATATAGCGCATATTTGTAATAAACATCTTTTATGATATAATCTTGAATATTTTATAAACAAAACAGAATGAAATACCTTGTTATAATGTGTACCGTAAAGGTATGATTGAACATGGACCGTGTATTTCAGTGGTTCCCACTGTGGACCGCGGACCGTCAGGGGAGCAGCTGGTTCATTCCAAGGGGTCCACGAATTCACGTAGCTCCGTAGGCCTACAAGTACAACTATTCGCATATGGGGGTCCGTAAAATTTTTAAGAAGGGTCCTCATACTCGAAAAGATTGAGAACCACTTCTTAGTTCTTTAGCCTCAGTCCAACTATGCCTTATGTACATGCTGACATGAAAGTGTATCTGTGTGTCCATGTGGTCCGTGATAATGATGTCGAACTACTATAGAACAGAACGGAAGAGAATAGGGCGTTACTCATAAAATCTGTCTGATGCCACTCACGACATATAAGAAAACACAAAATATAATTAACATAGTAAAGTTTATTCGTATTAGAGAGATCAATATTAGTGACTAAAATTAAATTAAGTAATGACTGTCAAATTTAAAGAGATACGAGAGAGAGAGAGAGAGAGAGAGAGAGAGAGAGAGAGAGAGAGAGAGAGAGAGAGATTGGTGACGTTTGCTTTTTTAAGAGTGTCTATGACTTGTAATGATCAGAAATAAACAAGTTTTGTTTGTCTTTTGCGGTTTAACGCCATTTTTCAACACATGAAAGCCTATGTTTGGTGGCCAGCATATCTAGTGGATGCAAACCAAGCAAAGAACACAAGAAGAACCACCGACCCACGGGAAGCAACTGGCAAACTTTCTCACATACACACGTGTGGACTCGAACTCACGAAGACAGAGTTGACTTGTGTGAGTGATCTGTAAAGGTGAGCGCCATAGATCACTCGGCGACCAGAAATAAACTAGACATAAATGCAAATACGTAGTAAATTCAATGCATAAAGAACAGTTTTAAGCAACAGCTTCTTGTTGTCGTTATAGGGTTTCAGGCCATTTTTCAGCACAAGATAGGCTATACATGGCGATCAGTATGAATGGTGGAGAAAGAAGCAGGGAAAACCCCGGAAAGAACCACCGACTCACGAGGAGCTACTGGCAAGCTTTCTCACGTACCCACATTGGCCGAGCCTGAAACTCGAACCCACGCAGAGCTGAGATGGTAGTGATCCGTAACGGTGAGCGCTTTAGACCACTCGGCCACTCGGGGCCCCTTTAGCAACAGCACTTCGTGTTCAACAAAATCAGAAAGAAAGATCTACTATGTGACGAACAATCCGCTATTGTTAGTAATGAATTGATTGATATTTAGTACCCAACTGCAGATGTGCAAAGTAAATTTTCATCGATTTCAAATATACAATAAGGAACACACATGAAAAGTGGCATAAAGAAGTGAAAACAACGAGCGTGGATATCATGGCATTTTTGCACTTGTTAGAAATTTAAAAACTATAGACTACAAGTCAGAACAAAGACAATCTGCTAACATGTACAAATCTGGAATATAGTTATAGAGAGTAAACTAAACCAGAGCTATCCTTCTTCGAACATGCAATTATGTTGTCTATATTATTCATGCAGAAACAAGTTTGTTTTTTTTTAACAAAGTTAAATACAGTCATAAGGTTTAATTTGCTTTTCGTGGAGAACCGTTCTCAAGGCTTGCCAAATCAGATCTATAAGGACCAGAAAAGTGATTTAATTGCGCAGATATATGGTAGACAACCAAATTGTAAATCTCATTCTACACTTTGTTTTGTGGTGTATGGTTTTGTGGGCTTAACATCATATTTCGGCACATGTTAAGCTATACATGACAGCCAATATATTTGGTGGAGGAAGAACCCAGGAAAACTTCTGGAAGAACGACCGATTCACTATAAGCTACTGGCATGTTTTCTCACATGCCCAAGTTCGCTGAATTGAGAATTGAACCCACGCGCATAAAGGTGAGAGGTCAGTGATTAGTACAGGCGAGCGCCTTAGACCTCTCGGCCAACTGGAACCCCTCCGCACCTAGATCTTTCCACATATGATACTTCTAACAGCAAATTTAATAGCATCCGTATTTAGCATGTAAGTTAAGATTACAAGTAATACGTAACAGTAAATAAATGTATACTATTTTAAAATAAGCTTGAAAATTCAATTCTTGTTTGAAAGAATAATAGATCATTTTCTTAGACGATATAAACATTTTCGCATGCCATATTTCTGTGTACAAATCATTCAGTATTTTCACAAGATTACCCTTGGAGATCTATGGTTATTGATTGAATGGTTTGGAAAACGATCATATCTACCTACACAACTTATCATGATTTTTATGAGTGAAACCCATTTATAATTATTACCATTTTGTGACTCACTTACACGTTATATTATGTAAATACTTAGATATTTAAAGGATTTTTTTATCTTTCAAAATCCAAATCACAATATTTCAAGACAAAATATTTTATGAATTTTTCTTTCCAACATATAGTATGAGCGATTTAAATGAGACTTCTTTGGCAGTGTATCCTGGAAATTGATTTTGCGGATAAACAATAATTGTAGTATTTTCCAAACCACAGAACTGACACCTAAAAACAGAACTGGTAATTACGAATAATCGAAATAAAGCAATTTAAAGTCTGTTTGAATATACAAGCTGCGTATCGAGTTTAATAAGAGAACATCGCTTTCTGGCATGTTTGATATAGGACTCACAGATTTAAAGGAAAAAAACTGCTGTTCCTGGACAAATAAATCTCGTTACAAATATATATATATATATATATATATATATATATATATATATATATATATATATATATATATATATGAGCAAGTTTGAAAACATGACGTCCTTTTGTTTTCGTACACTGAATGACTTTGGAATGCAGCATTACTTTTTATTAATCTTCTGTACTTCAAACTACTCATAAAAAGAGTTTTAATTCTGCCGAAAGAGTCCGCATCTGTACCAAGCGCACATAAAGGGACCAAAGTTCTTAGGTATATATCAACGACATGACCACGAGATTCGGTATTTATCTATGGGCAATGATGTTGCATCAAAATATAAAACAAGATAATTTAGTAACAACTTCAGAGATGTTTTATCTTTGTATTACCTGGAAACACTGTAGAGGAAATCCAAGTATTCAACTGCAAAAAAAGAGTCTTTATCTTGATATAAGTTCTTTATTTTCCAAATCAATATTCCATTCAGCTTATTCTGCAGTAATGTTATCCAAAGCCGATCCTGCTCAAGAGAATCAAAACCACTGCTGAGGCCAAGAAAGCAGGAAAATATTCTCCTAATATTCATAATATCAGTGAAAAGTTTGCAGACATAAGTGAAGTTAGTATTACAAGGTGATACTGGATTGAATTGGAATCCGTAGCATGTTTGTAAATTGGTAGCATATTTCCAGAATGTCCTCTGTATCAAATATAAAACTGAAAATAGAGATGCAATTATCAGCAACAGATCAAAAGTAGATTTTGTTCATTGATCTATCATTTCTTTAGCTTTTTAAAATTTTAGTGTGACTTTAATTTTACTGGCGTTATACGAATGTAATTATCATTTTATCTATTATCTTCAAACCCTTCGCTGCCTCCTTAAGACTAATTTAAGTCTATAATGACGGATCCATATTCTGTATTGTTCAAGCTAGAAGATACATTTCCGTGTTGTGTGATATTTAAATCAGATACAGTGTTTGTGATCAACCTATGATTTAATTTTTTAACTTACCTACATATACTTCTAACTTGTTTTCTTTCTTGTGATGAAAAAGGGAAATGTCGAAATATTGATTGACAGATCTTTGATTATTGCTTTATTTAAATCTTTATTGTTTTGTTGAAAATAGGCTATTATTATCGGATATATGTTGTCCTTATCTTTATATTCAATGAATAAAAACTTTTATTGCGGGGGGGGGGGCGAGTGGCCAAGTGGTCTAAAGTGCTCTCCGTTACGGATCACTGCCATCTCACCTCTGTCTGCGTGGGTTCGTGTCTAGGATTCGGCGAATGTGGATATGTGAGAAAGCTTGCCAGTAGCTTCTCGTGGGTCGGTGGTTCTTTCCGGGGATTTCCCGGTTTCTTCCTCCACCATTAATACTGGCCGCCATGTATAGCCTATCGTGTGCTGAAAAATGGCTTTAAGCCCCACAACAACAACAACAACAACAACAACTTTTACTGCTTTCGGCTTAGCTTAGTATCTAAAATATTAAAATATTAATACTAGTGTGATTGTATTAACTTTCAGAATAGATTTTAAGAAAGCTTTTCCGACGGTGTATAGTAGGTTTGATTGGAAAATGACAATTAATATTATATAAAACATTTGCAGAAACTACAAATAATTTATAACGAAGGTATTAGGAAATGTTTTCGTACAATGTCCATATCCTCTCCACTCTTGCCATTCAAAATATAAATTTACTACATTTTCACATTTCAAGTATGTTACATTCACCATTGATCACAGTATCCTGCGATCTGCAATGATTCGCATGAGTAGAATAATCACTTGCAGATTAAATATTAATATAGTCCCCGACAGTACTATCAAAATCAAGGTGACGTGCGAAACAATCGTACATGTTTATGGTGAGTTATAAAATAGATTTCTCCAATAAGAAAGACGTATTTGTCTGAAATTTGCATATTAATTATTTATATTTCAAACATATCAAGTTTTTCTAGGTTATGCAAGCGAGAATGTCATCGGCACATACACGGCATCAAAACTTGGATCTTCAAAAATATTGAAGAGAAACTTATTGAGCTTGATAAAAAAAAAAAACAATAATGTCAATCAGTCTGGACTTCATTTGCATAAAGCGAGACAGACAAATATACATATACCTCATTTTACTAATGAATTTATTCTTGTTTGACCTATTTTTCAGTGTTATTATTATGCTAATATTTGCAGTCATATGTGAATTCTCACTGTCTGACGAATACTCCGCGAGATACATCGTTAGCATTGGTCAAAATGTTATTCGCTTTTTTCGGGGCAGAAGATATACCGGTTGATCAACGGCCTCTGTATCTGTTACACGAGTTTTACCAGCTGTAAGTCTTATCGCCTCTGTTATGGGTTATAAATGAAGTGACTTTAATCGTGGCCGCCTTTTCGTGAGAGAAAGACTATTTTCAGGTCTGTACTTGTAGCTGACGGTTGATGATCACTTCTAGATCTTAATGGTGTACTGATTGCTGTTTTGCTATCCATGGGCTTTTCACCATTGGTTGAGTCATTCTCCGTATAATGTATATTCATATCTGAAGTGCCAGGAATCAGATTACCTCTGATGTCGTAAAGCTATCTAGTAACTGAACGTTCATGATTCTCAGCGATATCGTTAACTGTTACATCACCAAAGCATTAAAGTTGACTTGTCGCATGTCAAGTAGCCCGAGTCGCGTAATCTTCTGACACTCAGGAATCATTGGTATACACCTGCCCATCAAGCGGCAATTTATCGTAGATTTTAAAAAAAAAAAAAAAATTCTTGGATTAATGATGTTTCTTCACCGGATTTGTTTTCAGGAGAGATTTTCGGGAACCAACTATTTACCGTGGATAATCGCAACAGATGCCAAATTTCGTCCCTGTGTATCTTGGCCACTACAAAGGTTCTATATCTTGAAGGTCATGGTATGTAGTGGTTGTTTTTGTTGTTGTTATTTCTTAAAACAAAAGTAAATCTAATTTTTAATCTGGCGTTAACATTGCTAAACTGGAATTAATTAATGGAAATATTACTTTTTAGGTGAATTCTCTGAAAAAAGAACTTTGAAAATTCAAACGTGTATAAATTGTTAGTTTAGGCTTATGTTTTTGAAGAGAATATTGTTATATACGTGCATGTGCAGCGCACCGAGCTTGACTATGTCTCTTCATCATCATAACAGCATTCCATCCATCAGTATTCTGTAATAGTCATTACTGAATGAGATACGATTCAAAAGATTTGTCCACTATATCACGGAACGTTTACGTCCTATTATATCTAAAAACGTGCAAAACGGGCCAGCAAAAAGACCCAATAAAGAGTGGACACCTAGATATTCAAACACCTACCACCACACCATCCTTTGAGACAATGATAAATGTAATCCAAAATAAGCACACGATATGTGTATATGTGTGTGTGTCTTTGATGAATACATAATATTATCATACAAGTTGAAGAATTTCAATTCGTAGTCTAAGGAGATTCGAATCCGAATTCGCAGGTTACGCCCATCGCCTTGTCTGTAAGCACCAAACTCACTACCATATCGACTAGGCAAACATCGCCAACAAATGAAGTTTCAAAGTTGGTGGTATTGACATTCGTGCGTAGCAGACGTAGAGGATCTCAAATGGGTAATGATTTAATATTGAATTCATGAAACGAGTTGAATAATGTCCAGCTTTTGCGAGCCTTGGCGAGCAAAAGTGAACATTATTCAATGAGTTTCATAAATTTAATATTAAATCATTACCCATTTGAGATTCTTTTTATCACATAGTTTTTATTTCAGTGGAAATTATTTAGATAGAAAGAAGAATGAATAATTTCGTTCATTCTGACAGACAGTGCACCTTTCATTTGTTGTGCATAAAATATAGTCCCAAACAAAGTTGAACTGGTAAAAGTGGATTGTACTTTTTTACAAACTATAAATCAAAGAAAAAGCTTCCATCCGAATAAACAGAACATTTTATAACGACAAAATCATTTTTCAAAACAGAATGATCAATGCGATGTGATGCTGCCACATTGTTTGATACGGTACACAGTACAGTAGGTCTAGAGTACATGTTTGCCCTAAAATGTCACTTTCAGAACTAAACGTTACATTGTTGCGATTTTCATGTGAAATAGGATTACTAGATGCAAAAATTCCCACATTTACTGCAATGCATTTGTGACCGGATATTTGCAGTATTTGATTTGGAACAATAGATTGTACAGAAGACGTAAACAAATTTCAATTCGAGTCGGATTGCATCCCATATATACTGCGTAAAGATGCTGTGGTTGGATAAAGTTCTGTCAGTTAGGAGACCCATTTATGTCCAGATTCTTCTGTGAACAGAGGTGAGTTTATTTACTTCTTAAAGTTAACATTTAAACCACGCTTGCATATACGGTGGATTCTATATCTATGTTACAGACATACCGCCCCCCCCCCCTCCGCCACCCGCTATCAAATAAGCAATACCCTTAGTTTTACTTCTTATTGTTGTTCTTGTCTTGTAGTTTTACGCCATTTTTCTTATGATGATATTGTTAAACATGACATAACAAACCCCTGTGGGGGTAACATATCCATATTCAGACAGCCCAGATAATTTTTCCTCAATTTCCTTTCGCGAGTCGAGTTAAAAAATGGCCGCCAAAAAATGTTCATTCAAAAGAAAACATTCCAGAAGGCGGGGTTATAAACGTTTTCCCACGATCCCAACCAATCAGTAAAGAGGATCGTGCACAATAATTTCATGGGCTTATTTGGACCAATCAGAATCACATAAAGTGATATGTTCACACGTATAATATCAAAAATATGAAACTGCACACACTGTAGACGAAGTGTACCGACTATGTGACAAACTCGCATGTCGACCCAGTAATTAATTCTCATATGATTACACAGTACCAATACAGACACACGAGTTGTTTGTATTTGAAAAGATCTAAGTATGTTTGTTATAACCATTGTTTCTTTCGGAGCTTTAAAGAAGCCATTCGAAAAGACCGTTTTCTGCGATTAGTGAGCGAGACGTGGCTGCTTTCATGAGATCAATTGATTAAGATGCTCAAAACACAGTGAAACATATTTATATTATCTTCAGCTATTCTTAATATATTTAAGAATCATTTGTGGCTTGTTTTTGCAAGCTGGATCCAACATTAGTAGGCGCTTAATCAGACACAGATTCGGGTTGAATTTTGGAAAAGTAGCTGCTATACAAGCATGAAAATTGCGACCAGAGACATTTAAATGATTGTCACAAGTGATAAAAAATGGATTTACCATCTTGAACCCGACTCCAGAGAAAATAATAAAGTTTGGATAGGAGAAAACTTGCAGAGATCACAAATATAGTAGGACTATCAAGAGAGTTTTGTATGCATTGTTTTTCTATGGCAAACACCAGGTCAACAAGGCACATGTGTCTCACTTTGTTAGTGTCAATTTCTTTATTACCTCCAACGTGTTAACAAAAGTTGTGGGACGCTACAGAACTACCCAAGAGAGTACTCGCGGTACTTATCCAGCTACTGCATGCCAGTGCACTTGTGAATCAATCTGCTGTCATGTCAGACTTTCTAAACGAGCAGAGCCTGCAAACTTTGCCCCATCATAAATTGGCTTTTAATAATTAGAAATTAGATAATCAGATTAATAAAGTGTGTTGAGATGCATGGAGTACCTTGAAGGATGCAATGACGTTCACTTATTTAGAGCTTTGTTGTAGAATGAAGTAATATTCAGAATGTTTTTAAATATCCCCCTTATGCATTGCACATGTTCACTGCAAATCATTCTTTAACGCAAATTCCAAACATTAAAGGAATTCTTTCATAATTAATGTCAGTAGCTATAATCTTTTGTCATTTACATTCAACACCGGTTATCGGCATTGTTTAATTCGCTGGTAGTTCTCTAGATCGACAATGTTTAATTACCTTGACGCGACCCTATTTTGCGTACGTAAAATGACAATCATGACTTCAGACAAAACTTTACATTTGAAAAGCCTGGTGAGTTAACGGTGGCTTTTTTGCTCTTGTTAAGCAAAAGTGTTCCGTTAAATTTTCAACGACAACAATATAGTTCCAACTGGAAATATCTTTAGACAATAACGTATTCGCTTGATAACGAATTTTCTCTTTCTATCCTAATTTTTCGTTCTTTTACTTTTTGTTTTCAAAATTTTCTCCTGACACAGACAAAATTTGTCATTATAATGAAAATCAGAGTTACGTTTTCTTTGTGTTAGTAACGTTAATAAGACAATAAGTGTTCTTAAAATCGTTAAAGTTATACGCACTTTCAATGTATGTAAAATGACTGTATACGAAAAGTGTTATAATAGTTATTTTACCCGGAGTGCATTTTCTTCTACTGCTGACAAACATATTAAGATCATAAAACAAAATTACCTAAAGATTTATATATTCCAAGCAATAGATTTATATATTCCAAGCAATATGGAACACTCATAGGGCATTACGATCCTTACTATACAACGAATGAAACACACTGCGTGAGATTGATTTGAGGTCGATGTTTCCGCTATCTCCAAGGAACTCGATACAATAGTCATTGTCAACTGAAGGGTCCTTCAATGAGCCAATGCCTCAAAAATAGTTTCCTCAAGTCAACTAAAGACCACACGAGTACGAGACCTAATATAACACTTGCATATTGTTGTTGTTTCTTTGTTTCTCTAATTTTTTGCTTTACTCCAGTACAGTCGTATGACTTATCATTGCGATTGACCCAAACGCCTAATACACAGAATAAATCCGTTCACAAATTACTAACACTTATACGCGAGAATATCCCGATAACACCGATAAAGGACATTATGACTGGTTCTTTTTACGAAACGAATCAATGCTGCCATAAAGTCTTGTGAATACTGTACATTATGACACCTGCTACTAGGACGTTGCTAATTACTCAGATTTTGAGCTATCTCCCCAACACCTCTTTCCTATAATGAATCATGTAACCACTAAAATCTTTCAAAGTTATAAACAGGGATGTAGATGCAAAAGCTTCATGCCCTATATTTTTTAAACAACTTCTGCATGAATCTGGTTTTGACAGTCGATGCTCTCCTATTTGCAAGGACCCCATTCAACAATCGTTGTCAACTGAAAGATTCTTAAACGTGAAAGCTCTACAAAACGGTTTACTAATCACCTAAAGACCACACATCAAGCAACTCTCAAACTTTCACACCTGTATGTTTTATGTTATTTCACATTTGCATGATTTCTTTGTAAGTCTTTCTGAGCCGAATAATAGTACTTCGAACCACGAAATAAACTCTCCACCCAAACACCTAATACAGAAAATTGTTCCTATCTGAAATTGCTAAACAGATATACCTGAAAATATCCAGAAAAATCCTTATGCTAAGAAATTAGGGATGGTCCATTTACGAAATTAACCCGTGCTGTTACAAAGACTCCTTGATATGGTATATAATGAAGTATGAGAGGAGAAATTGGCTAATTACTCCGGCTGAGAAATATTTTCCCAACAATGATTCTCCGTAATCAACAAATACATTCTGAGATCAAACAAAGCCATAAATGGAGATGTAAATATAAATAACACACACTGTTACGACTCTATGATCTTGAACTAAGTAATAGAATAGAGGGAAAACCAACATCTTTTGTACAGTCAACGACATAAATTTTTCTAAGTTGTTTGGAATACCATTTATTTTGTGATCGCGGCACAACTTAAAGATATCAGGATGACTAAGTGCAGAAATAATAAAATGACTGTCATATACGCGAAAGTTATGAAAGATAACTGGAACGAATTTTACTGAATTATATTTTTCGCTACAACGATAGCGAGCAGATCCTCAATAATTTCCTGTGAGATAACAATGATCATGATTTTTTTTTTTTATCATCATCATCGGGCTTTATAATCGTCATAAACACTTTTTCACAAATATGACATCGTGCTACTGATTTAAAATCGTTTTGTTGATCCAATGTAAACTGTTTCACAGGAACAGGATTTGAAACCCATTGAAAGATTTTAGACGCTTCCATGAAAAGATTCTTAAATAACCAGACAGCGGGATCTTCATCGTTGCTGTTTATTCGTCAGTATAATCTAACCGGGCTCGAGTAAGCAGGTTTAACCGCGCACGTGACTTTGTACGCGACTGAGACTGGTATATGTTTATGAGTGTGTATTGTTATTCTCGGTTTATCTTTTACTGGCTCACCAGTGTCAGGAATTAGTTCTTGGGTAGATTCAAAGTCTCCATTAATTGTAAATGGAATTACTGATTTTTTATTGTGGTTCATAAATTTCAGAATTTTATTTTCTTTCCCCGCTAATGTTTCACGTTGATCGTATACACAATATTTTTTATGTTGTTCATGGAGCCCTTTTTTACTAAATCCATTCAAACAGCGATAACATAAGTATTTTTTATTTTTTGGTTTGCTATGTTGATTACTAGCAAGTCTGTTAAAAAAATTTATCCACGCATAATGCTTTTTATACAACAACAAATTGACTGCGCTGTCGTTGGCGATTTTTGAACTTCGTCTCGGGAAACTTTTATAAGGGTCATCTTCATCTCCAAACACATTTATTCCATCTAGTAACAAATCAGGATTATTTCGTTCTACGATATCTATATGTGAGATTGGAGTTGGAAAGGTTATTCTAGCTAAATTTAATTTTGATTCATGCTGTTTACAACTAGAAGCTAGATTTGGATTTCTACTCACTGGAAACAACGCTGCTAATATTTGATGTTTTATACACTGATCATCATCTGAAGCAACATTATTACAACACTGAGTGGTTTTGATTTTCAACGGTAGTTCTCTGAACTTACCAATTCGCAGAGAATCGTATTTATGTGCGTGGATCAATCTTTGTTTGTGCTCGATAAAAACCCAACCTGATCCATGTGATGTATATTCATCAATGATCTTACCAAGCTCCTGCATTACTTTATCAGCTAGTAATTCAATATTGTCTTCAGAGAAAACAACATATGATTTTAACCCTAAAATAGGTTCTGTAAATTATTCTACATCAACAGTGTGTTTAAATAAAATCTGAAATTCTATAATCATCTTAATTCGTGGTTCGTGCTGTAAAATGAATTTAATAGCATCTAGTAAGACATCTTTGATAGGATATTTTATTTCGATTTTATACGTTTTGTTGAAACCAGCAAATGATGATTCCACAACAACTTGATTTCCTTTTCCCTGAGATTTTTTACGTCCTCGTGTAATTTTTCCAAATTGAGGTTAGATACAGGATACTTTACAGAATTACTGGTCAATGATTGATAAGCCCGCATTATTTTTCTAACAATATCGTCTCTGGTGGATTTATTTTTTCGTTTTAGTACAGGACGACTTTTTACTTCTTGAAGTATTTGCACGAAGCGAGATTTTAGCTTTTCCAAC
This sequence comes from Megalonaias nervosa, assembly GCA_016617855.1. Lineage (NCBI taxonomy): Eukaryota > Metazoa > Mollusca > Bivalvia > Unionida > Unionidae > Megalonaias > Megalonaias nervosa. The sequence continues at coordinate 25,650 of JAECUM010035764.1, forward strand.
GTTGTTTTTTCAATATCGTTTTTGAGATGATCCAAATTAGCATTCGACTTGGGATACTTTACAGATTCCCCAGTAAGGGCTTGATATTCCTTCATCAATCTTGTAACGATCATATGACGCGCGGTTTTCGTCTTTATAGCCATTATATTATTTATTTACCTTCAGTTAAGGATAATTTAAAATTAAGACAAAATTAAACCTGAATTAAAAATACAACTACAATTATATAATGCCGTTTCAAACCGGGATGAACAAATGGAAGTGGCTCCTGCAACGATCAACTGAATTTTGCAATAAAAGCTGTTGCAAAGAATATTGTGGTCTTCATAGTTTCCATTCGGCAAAGAAGAAAACAACAGGGCGAAAACCGTGTCTTACCTGTGGAAAAAGTGTACGAGGTCAGTATCAGATCTGTACAAGTTGTGGTGGAAATAAATATCGTTCATTAATTGATTATTATAAAAAAAAAGGTCTCCGAAATTAGGATTAAATAAATTAGATCCTCCAACCGTTGAAGAGTTTTTGCAAGAACAAACAAATATTTGTTAAATTAAATTAGATTAAGTAAAAGTAATGTTGACTGCGATTGATGTTTATGCGTCTATCAAATTCCACAATCATAGAGAACACAATTCCAATCAAAATTATTTTCATGATAAAATGATTATTGGTACTAAAGGTAAAACATTTCATTATTTAAATCCTGCAGGTAAGGTTACTTTTAAATACATCAAAGGCGAAATTATACCTGCTATTGGTATCAAGAGTAATCTAGACAGATCTACAGTAAACTGGACAAAATTTGAGTTTGAAGAAGAGAATTGGAAACACTGTAAACTTTCAGCATTATCTGAAGGAGAAAAAGAAAAAAAGTAAAACCTATTACTGAAGACGAGGAGTTGCTTCAGGAACAAATAAAAATTAATGAAGAAAATCTATAGACAACACGATCGTACCGTCTTTGATCTAGTATGTAGATCAATAATAGTGATGATATCGGCAAACTATTATTTTACTAAATAGAAATGAAAAGAAAAAAATCTCTGCAGAAATAAACAGTTTCAGAAAAAAATAAATAATTATGCTTCGCAAAAGCGATAATCCGTCTCCGAATTGTAAAATTGTTTTCAGGATAAGAAACAACAACGAAATAACAGCTCAAGTCACTGAAAGTTCTATGATGGTTTTTCACATAAATCACGTACTGTTATACCTGTTTCACGAGACGAACTAGCGCGTCAACGATTAAGTAAAAAATTTATGAAAAGAAAAATTGATTGAAATGTTCTAGAACACTACGATTATTTTTTTTTACCTTTTATCCTACTACTAATGTGTTTGCTCTTTGGTCTGTACGAGAGGAAAGTAGGATGGATGTGGTTTGTTTTCTACCTCTAACAGGTCATCATTATATGTCAGGTCCTTTCAGTCTGAGTACTTGATACGAACTAAAAAAATCTTTTTACTGGCCAAACTATAGCCTGTATTGCGTTGGGGGTCTTGTTAAACGTCATACATGCAATATCACATACATACATACATACATACATACATACATACATACATACA
>JAECUM010035765.1:0-19966 GCA_016617855.1 Megalonaias nervosa
TAGCAGAAATATTTTTTATTTTTATTTTTACTGTACTGTCTGCCAACTAGGCCGTTAAAGTTTTTTATCCAACAATAATGTCCCTGATAAAATAATAAATTTATTGTATTTTGTGTAGCATTTTCTGAGATATATCTCGGGTAAACGTTTTCTCGCTCATCTAATCCGGAAACATTTACTGAGATACTGTTTTGTTTTTCAAACTTTGGTACATGATTTTCTGGTACTGGAAAAGTTATTCCTAAAAAAATTTAGTTCGTCTTTGTATGGCAAATACTTTTCAATTCTGCCGGGGTGATCACACTGAGGGTGTTTTGCAGAAAGAATAGACCATTGGAAACATTTGTCATCATCGTTTTTGACAATTATACAGCATTTTTTGTTTTTAATTTTTTGAGGGAGATCGACGTACAAACTACCGCGAAGTACGTTATATTTTGCTGTATGAAATAAAACTTCTTTTATCATTTCAAATTTCCAACCTGATCCTGACGAAGTAAATTCTTCTAATTGTTTGTTTATTTCTTGATGTATTTCATCGGCGACCATGGCAATGTTTGTTCCAGTTAATATTTTTCTCGATTTTGCTGTTAAATATGGTTCTGAAATTTCGCTGTCAAAACTTTTTGTTTCAAAAATTGCATCAAGTATATCCTCAACTGCGTGTAACTTTGATAAAATTGTATGATATTGGACTATTAGTTTGATACTTTTATGAGCTGCAAGTTCTTCTGATATAACAGGTTGTAAAAGATGAAATAAATTTGTGGAGCTAAAATTTGCTAAAATATTTTGATCATCAAGTTTGTAACTATTATCGTAACCTGAAAATGCTGAAGCAATTTTTTCTGATTTGATAATGATCTTTTTAGCAATATCTCGCAATTTTAACATTATATATATAGTATTATTTTATATTTAATTGAATTTTTTAAAATTCCTAATTAGAGATATGAAAAACCTTATAGTATAATGACAGAAATTTTGAGATATATCGATATGACAGCGGAAGAGCAAGAATTTTATCATGTACACCCAATGTACAACTTATATGCTGCAAATGCATTAGGTTCTGTTATCAATATAGAATCTAATCACCAGCTGGTATGTTAATTTCAGTAAAAGGCGATAATACAAAAAGAATTAAAATGTTTAGAAAAGATTTTATTTATACTTTGTTTTACAAGGATATTCCAGAAGGACAACGAGTATACAGAGTAAATGGCGCAGTTGCTGATGATAATATTGAAAATTTAGCATTACAAAATGAATTTCAACTTCATCCAGTATTTGATCTATATGAGGCAAATGATAAGGGAATTATTCGACATGGAAAAACAAAAAAAGTTGTTGGAAAGTTGAATAACAATGGTTATTTACATATAATGGTACGTGGAGCAAAAACAGATTTTGTTCATTATCTGTCACATCGTTTTGTATTTGAAACGTTTAACGGTGCTATTTTAAATAATTTAGTTGTAGATCATATTAACAAAATTAAAACTGATAATCGCATTAAAAATTTGGATTTGGTGACGCCAAAAGAAAACACAAAACGTGGAACTGGTGGTAGTAATAATTTTAAAAATCCAACCAAACAAATAATTTCAAAAAATATTGAAACTGGAGCAGAAATGAAATTTAAATCAATTTACTCTGCAACAAAATATCACAAAATTCATTCTAGTTCAATAAAAGATGCAGCCGATGGTAAAAGAAAATCAGCAACGTCAATGCTAACATTTGACAGATTTAGTTTTAGATACGATAACTAATGATATTTTCTATATCATTTCGAGTAAGACAATTATGACTAAATTCCATAACATCGTCGCGATTAAATCGTAATGTCATCATTTTATTTGTATCGAGTTTTATTTTGTCTGCTGCTGTTAATAAAAATTTGTCAGATTCACCTAATGTTATCATAACATCAACAAAATAAAAACTATGTCCCAACAAACAATTTCGAATTGCCTCAGCTAATTCTTTGTGATTTAATATATTAACTCTTTGATGATATTTTATTTCTCCGAACATCTTATTATTTATTAATTAGACAAAAGATTATTATAATAATGAACTTAACTGAGAGACTGGCTAAACTAAATTCGGGAGATTTTGTTTCAGTTTCAAATTTTACATTAGAAAATATTACTAATGACAGGTTTGCTGGTTATACTGAAAATGATATTTTGCATAACTATGATGAAGAAGATGATGATGTTGTTGTTAGTAAAAAATATTTAAGCAGACCAACAACTGGGCGATATGATATTAAGTACCATATTGCTAAAAAAATAATAAAATTTAATTTTATTGTTGCCGAGCATCAAATATTTTGGCAGCTTATAAAACCCTTTTTAAACGTAAAAATAACTGGACAACAAAGAAATATAAAATACAATTTTATTTTTGTTAAAATATTTAATTTAATGCCAGTCGATGATGCAAGAAAATTACATTTCATTTCTCTGTGTAAACCAGTAAAATGTAAATCAGTACTAATAAAATACGAAGAAATTTATAATAATATTATTCGATCGCAGTCGATGAAATCGACCGAGTTGGTACCCAGCTATTAAATTTATCGCCATATCCACGCCATTTGACTAAACTTTTGTTGCCGCGCTTTTTAATAACTATTTCAATAACAAACATATCTTGTTCTGTTTTCTGAAGTTCTTGCTCGTAAAAACTGCCAGTTATAGGCTCACCTAATAAATCTTTCAACGAGTATATAACTGGTATTGTTAAAAGTACTTTATCAACAACAAATACTTCTTCACTCCAGTTATCAGTATATCCTTTTTCAAATGTTTTTTTTTTGGTCAAAGAAATTCTAACTTTATCACCAACTTTAAATTTATGTCTGCGGTACATGTTTTCGTGTGCTAATATTGGATTTGCAATCGCATCGTTTGGAGACATTTTACTTTTGCCTAGCGAAATGGATCTGTGTTTCGTGTTATTATACTCGTCAACAATTTTTGCAAATTGTCAATATATTTATTCGTATTTTTAGCTGTCAAATACTTGTGGATTTTTTCGTTGAGCGTGCGATTAAATCGCTCGACGATGACGCTTTTTCCCTCATTTCCTGTGACATATTTTTTAATGTTATTTTGCTCCAAAAACTGTTCAAATTTTTTATTAAAAAATTCTGCTCCATGATCAGTCCAGATTCTATTTGGTTTTCTTTCTGTGTTAACAATAATTTGTTTTAGCGCGTCAGTCATCGATGTTCCTGTTTTATCTGAAACGGGTATACTAAACGCGTATTTTCTAAAAACATCTACAACATTAAAAAGATATCTCTTTGGAGCGCCATCAGCGCCAACGTTAAACTGAGCTAGATTTGAAACATCAACTAAATCTATCGCCCAGATATCATCAACGGCATTTGCGACAACTTTACGTCGCGGAAACTTTTTTTTTTAGGTCTGTGTAGCTCTCAGGCAAGATCATCATATAGTTCTTTTCCGAGACCTAATTTATATTTTGCTCCAATAAAACCCTGGACCAGCCTTCGGTCAACACGTTCTCGCATATTCACAGGTTTCATATCACGAAGTTCGTCTAACATTACTTTATCGCAGCTGTATTTATTTTGTTCGCTGTCTGGAATATCAATATCTCTATAGCAGATATCATGGCGCATTGCTATTGCGTCAGCTTGATTGTAAGGCTCTTGTCCTGGCAGCGGATTATCGTTTTCGTCAAGTTGTTTATCAAGAGGATTATAAGTTCCAGTATATTTATGGTCTGGCAATGTCCAACTGCCTTTTGGTTTCGGCAATTTTCCAATAAATTTATGTATATCTATACCTGTTCCAATTATTTCTCTGTTTTTACATTTCTGACAATATGTAACAATTTTATTTTGCTCGAGACATAAATCTCTATCACAATCGCACTCGCATGTCATTATTTATTTTATAACTGACAAATTTTTCAGTCGTCTACTAAAATAATTTCTGGATAACCCGCTCCGGGCAACTTTGTTGCTGGCAAAAACATACTTTTTCTTTTTCCACAGATTGCACAAATACTTTTCAGCATTATTCTATTATTTTTTGTTTTTTCTGTTTTTTCATCTTTATTTTCTCTTTACACTTTTACACTTAAGACAATATGTTGGCATTGTATATCAGTGAGTTTAGATAAAATTTAATGCAATCTCATCATTAGCGTGAGAAGGTTGTTTGTCAAATTGTAAAATAAACTTTAAGAAATCTGGATTTTCAGTCATCTGTTTAATGAACATTACGCAATAGTATCCAAAAACGGAAGTTCCAACTGGTTGAATTTGATTAGACGAATAATTTATTATTTTCGTAAGAGACGCCGTCTCTAGAGACTTCGTATCTTGACTTTTACTCATATATTTTTTTACTGCGTCAATTGGTGGAATTCCGAATAAGTCAAAATAATCGTTATCAAAAACAGCTACCCAATGTGTGCCAGATCCGTCATTAAAATCTTGTATATTTATAACGTACGAACCTAGCGTCATTGGAATCGCCATAAGTTCATCTTTAGAATAAACTCCACTAAATTCTTTTACTTTTTTTAGTTTGTCAAGTATATCAAAATTACTTAACGCAGACTTCATCTCCTTGTTCCTGGCAACATTAGTCCTCGTCCTACTCCTAACAGATTTGGCAATAGACTTCCCGCCAATCCTGCTAATAACGGGGCTATTGGAATAAATCCACCTTTTCGCCTCTGTCGTGTCTTTTTTTTCGTCGTCGTCTTTCTTTTTGCTGTTTTTCGTTTTGGCATTATATTTATCAGTCACATAAAATTATTACCATCGACATTCATACGAAAATTTTCTTTATATCACTGCCAACAATACCATCGTGAACGATTCCATGACCTTCAACTGCCTTTTTCGTTGCGCCAGATACCGCTCCAGACGCTGCTGCTAATCCTATTGTACCTAACACTGGCAAAATTTTAGGTATTAACGTTCTGGCCATTACAGATAGTGCCGGACCGAAGAAACCACCCTGTTTTGACATTGCAGTTATTTGTGCAGCACTTAAATTTAAAACAAAAGGTTTGCTGCGGTTATATTTATTTATTTGTTTTTTGGTTAACATTAATTTTGTTAAAGTACCTGCTTTGGTGTTACGGTTGACCTTTAATGAAACCTGCCTCTGTTTTGCAACAGCAGCTGCTAATTTTTTAACTTGACCATCAGTTAAATATATTTCTTTTAAAACATATTTTGTCATCTTATATAACGATTACAGATTAAACTTGTACTGACATTTTACCTCCAACAGAGTCAATTGTAACAAATCTATCGCTTATTACTAACGCATATACATAAAATGGTACAGCTGGAGCTGCTCCTAGTGTCCAAGTAATTTCAATATCAGCTGTACTATCTACAGCTCGCTCGCTATGTTTACTAACATCAAAATAAAATATCGGATAAAGTGTATGAAATTCCTCTACTGATATCTGAGATCATCTCCAACATCTTGATATTTTTGCAGTGCGTCGAGTAAATATATGTACGGTCTAGTAATGTTTTTATTTCCATCATCTGCAAAATTGCATTCTATCGCCCGCTCCGGATATTGCTTTGAATTTGTTCTAGCGTATATTCGTCTAACATCAGCATTATCAAATATTGCATTATTTTGCTGTTGGTTATTACGCCGAGTATGTTGTTGATATACAACAAATAATTGCCGTGGCTTTTGTTCACTTGATGTTGTTACTCGCCATGTGTAGTCTGTGGTATTTGGAACTGCTGTTTGATATATTTTATGTTGCTGAAAATAAATTCTGTTTGTGTGTTTTTCCAGCATATCATTTAATTCCGCCAATTTAGTGATAGACGGAGTTATTCTTGGCATCCATAGTGCAAGTTTGTTTATGACAAATTGTACATCAGCCCCACCTGACCTAAACAGGCAGTCGTTTTGATCTGATCGAGTTAAAATAAGCGTATGTTTAACTCCACGAAATACTTTATTATAGTCCCTGCAAAAGCCAAATATTGTGCTTTGTGGCAGCATCATTGTAATTTGACGTGATACTGCTGCAAGCGCCTTTCTCTTAACATAACCCTCATTTTAACGTTCATTTCGAAATCCAATTGTGTTAATAACTAAATCTAACATTTCAATGGTAGTAGCAGCCAAATCTGGCGGTGCTATACCAAGATTATTACAAACACCAGTAAGTGAGACTCTAATAGCGTCTGCGTTAGCGCCTGCAGCTGGTTCGTCTATACCTAGCGCAGCAGCATTAGCAATAAGAAAATTTCTTACAATTACAAGATCTGCAGCAGCATCAGCTCCGTGTATTAGAACACCTTTTGAAATAAATTCATTTTTCGCAGGAATTATTACACCAGCTCCAGTGTCTTTAAACCACATCATATTAGTATCAGTCGATCTGGAGTAATCATCGGAAAACGAAATAATATTTAAGATTGTACTTGCAACTTGTAAGTGATTTGAAATATCTTCAACAGTTTGATTGGCCAGCTGATATTGAGCACTTCTAAATAAACACCAACCATCATTTATAAGAGCTACTTCAGTTCCAGCTGCAATTGCGGCAGGTGCGGCAGGTGCTGCCATAATCTGACCAAGAACTTCCAACATTGCTTTATGAGGAAGTAGAAATAGGTCCTCGTCTCTAGTATTAAATGTTCTGTCGCCAGCCTTATTAGGTTTGTTAGAATTTTCATCGAGATATTCAACATATTCAAATTCTGTTACTGTGTCCTCTGTGTCATAAATTTCTGCTAAATCGAGATAATTTTTAACAGACATTTTTCTTATTTATTAAGTTACACAAAATTTTGAGAGTGAAGCTATTTCGGTGTTGTTACTTTAGATATTAATTTTTGTATAATTTGTTCTCCTCGTGGTGATAAAAGTTTTTTGTCGTTGTTATCATTGTGCGTTGAGTTTCTTTTGTTGGTGCGATTTCCGAAATAGCTTGTTTGATTGTCGGTATACCGCTTTGCGGTGGGCTTTTTATTTTATGAGCTATTTTTTGTCCCACAGCAGTTCCAGCAGCAGATGCGGCTCCAGTTGCAAAAGCTTTTGACAAGTCAAGTGCAATTGGTGCAACTTTATGAGCTATTCCTGGAACATTTTCTATAATTTTAGCAAATATATTTCCCAAAAATCCTCCTACTATTTTTCTTCGATAAACTTTTTTTCTCTGTTTCATTATATCTGAGGTTGTATAATTTTATTGTCTTAGAAAATATGTTTACTATTGTTCTCGTAAATGTAAATAATAAGTAACAACTTCATTATTAAGATCTAACTGTCTTCCAGACTGATCTGTCAACTGCATTTTTACTTCTGTTATTTGATTTTCAACGTTTAACGGATAATAAATAACTTGACGTGGACTAATTTGCATAAGAGATCCCGGCGGAATATCTGGTAAAAAATCTATATATCGTTCGTTCTTTACTACCTTTAGCTGAATAAGATCCAGATGCAATAGAGCAATTTACCAATATTGCGTTTACATCAGTTATATTTGCTGGCAGCTGGCCGTCAAACGTTTCGGGATTATCACGATCAAGAGCAGGATATACATAATTATAAAATCCTATTAGTGGTGCGATACTTGTTTGCGATACAAGACTAACTGTTATATCTTTTAATTTCATTCTAGCGCGTAACGTATTATAATTTGGTGTAAGCTCAAAATTATCAGCTATACCTTTATTTTTTTGTTATAAGTTCTTTTATTATTTTATTTAGATCAGTGATATTATAAGCCTCTTGTGGAATTTTAATTATTTTCCACGTGACAAATGGTGAAGTATTTATAGGAACAGTAAATGCAAATTCATCATTTACTCCAGTTTTTACATTAGCCATAGAATTCCAGCAAGTGCAGGAAATTAGTCCAATTTCATATTGTTTTTCACGATCTAGTTCTATTGGCGGAATATACTTTACATAAAAGTTTGCGCTATCTTTATCAGATTGACTAGAGTCTAGTAATAATGTTGCTGACATTTTTTTTATATAAATTGTTATATTAAATCATTACACAAATTTATAAAATTAAATCGCCGCGATTAAATCGCCTTGATTTGTATCAAATCAAGGTATAAAGTTTTGTATTCGTCAGATGTTAATAAATTTTCTGATCTCAAATTATCAAGTATGTCAATAATTTCATTGTCAATTTCAGCACCAACATTTCCAGCTTCTTTTGATGATATCAATAGCATTAATCTGCCAATCATTTCAGTAACAGATGAAAATATTCTAACTCCAGCTCCTTTTTTTATTCTCTATATTTTTTTACTCGATTTTTATCAAATACTTGAAAAAAATTTCTTTTAAAACCCCACCCCATACCAAACGTTTTTTCTCTACTGTCTTGTGCTGTTATTCCAACGAGTCCAGCGATAATATCATTTCTAATTCTATCATAAAGTATAAGCATATTATCCTCTTCTATGGCTGTGTTTAACTCATTTTTAGCAGTAACACTGTCGTTTATTATTACATTTAAATTATCAATAAGTTTTTTAAATTCATCATCACTCCATTTACTTATGTTATCAAGATCTTTTATATTATATTTTTCTAAAAAAATATTATATTCATCCTTTGTTTTCTCATTATTTGCTTGTTTTATATACCATCGTCTTTGATCTTCAACTTCCATAAACTTTACCGTCAACTCTCCTACTCTTTCTTGCTCCCTTTCAATATCCTCTAATTTTTCTGATAAATTTTTTAGAATATTTTTAATCTCTATTGTAGTTAAATCTGCTCGTCTTTGTTCAAATTCTAGTGGATTATTAATTAGCCGATCTAGTGCAGCTTGTCTTGCAACCGGATCAGCTATATTTGCTACAAATGCCTCAGCTAATCTTCTTTTTTCTTCTTCAGATCTTTCAATAATTCTTCCAGCAGCTGCTTCTTGATGTTATTTAACTAGTCCGAGTAAACCTTTTTCTTGTAATTTATTAAGTTCTTCTTCTGATAATGGTTTAGTTTCAGGTTGTTTTCCAAGTAAAGCTTCAGTAATTGGTTTAAGAGCGGCTGCTGTTGTTTCTGCTGCAACCACTTGGCCACGTCGTGCTTGCTATACTTGCTGCTTAAATTTTGCTTGAGATTGCGCAAGTTTTTTTAGATTTTCTATATGTTTTCTGTACTTTGTTTGTCTTTCCATTAATTATATACTATTTTGTATAAAAATTACTGTAGGTATTTTTCAATACAACATCGAAACATTTTACTCGTATCATTTGTTAATTTATCAAACAAAAAAAGTCATATTTATTTGCCGTTGCTTTATGATATAATTCAGTAAATTTATCTTTTGTTACATCACCACATTGCTCGTTCGCGATATTTCTAACGTCAACATTGTCAAGTCCTGGAAATAATATAAAACAACCAGTATTTAGCCTAATAAATCTGTCAACATTATAAAAACCTTGGGTGAGATAAATAGAATTACATTTTTTATTTCGCGACAATGAAAAATATGATCTTATTTTATTCATTTCCTCGTTGTTTAGCGGAATATCATCAAAAACAACTATCTTGTGTTCGGACGAATCAAGTTGATTAACTGGAACAAGTTCTTCTGGTTGTTTTATAATAAAAAAAATCTTCGCCAGCCTCAAGATCATCACGAAGTTTGTCATTATAATTGTTAAGTAGCTCATACTTATCCTGTTGCGGATTAATCGTGTAAATATAAACGCGATCGTAGTTAAAATTATCTCCTAGAAGTAAATTCATAAGCAAGTTTGTTTTTCCCGATCCAGTTCTTCCAACAATAAGATAATGACAATCTGGAAGTTCATTGTTATGTTTATGTTTCACCAACCGCTCTGTATCAAAATTTAATATCGACGATTTTGGCATTATTGTTATACAATTTTATGCTATATAAAAAAATTGTCAGACTATAAATAAATAATGAGCTATTATACAAAATTTGGAACATTAGTAGGAGATTCATCAGCTGAAAGTAAAACAATAACAGACGGTAAGGTTGATTTATCAGGCTATCTAAAAAAAAAATCCGGCGACACAATGGCGGGAAACTTGTTTATGTCAAATCAACGAGTACTAGAGTTAGAAACAGATTATCCACCAATAAATGTCGTTAATACACAAGCTGTTAGTTATGCACAACTTAAATTAGTCGACGACAGCAAGTTAGACAAGGCCGGCGGAACTTTAAGCGGTAACTTAGATATGTCAGGAAAAAAATTATAAATTTGGAGACCAGGTATCCACCAGCAAACTTAAATCAAACTCAAGCGGTAAGTTATTTACAGTTGAAATATGTTGATGATAATAAACTTGATAAAATAGGTGGGACAGTTACAGGTAATATTATCATGTCCGGAAAAAAAATTACATACCTTGGAGACCTAGCTGCAGAATCAGACGCAACAACAAAAAAATACGTCGACGATCAAGAATCTAAGTATGTGTTAGTGCGCGGTGGTATAATGCGCTCATTTATCAATATGAATAATAATGGTATTAATGATCTCAGAACACCAGAAACAGATTTTGACGCAGCAACAAAAAAAATACGTCGACGATAGCAACATTCCGACGGTAACAGCAATAACAACAATCAACGATGGAATTAACGCATTTAGAACTGATTTTTCCAATCACATACAAACGTTTCTAAATTTTCGTAGAAATATAAACAAATCTATTAATGAATTTTTTGGAAATCCAGCGGTTGTAGATATTAAACTCGCTGACATTAACACAAAACTAAACGATATTGTTAGTGGAATTCCTAATATCATTGAGAAAACGAATCTAGTAACAGAGTTACTTACTAAAATTCCTCACAAGCAGATCATCAATGTGGTATGCACAGTAGCATCAGGATCAGCAACATGGACACCTCAAAATAACACTATCAAACATACCGCAGAAGTCACTGCTGTATATAGGCTGTCCATATTTAGCGGTGCAAAATTTAGTATATTTACCACATATCTATGGCGTCATTCAATCGATAGTTTTTCTGGAACTGTATCTATTATATTAAATAAAGATGCCGAAGAAATATTTCTACTAGCACCATCTGATAAAAAATTTATAACCGCAACGTCTTACTGGTGGTGTCTGGAATTTGTCGCTGAAACACCTCGATTAAGTTAATTATAATACATCAAGCCCAGGGACTGGCACTATTGTATAAAATATGTAAACATATATTATATAATAAAAAAACATGTCATCGATTTCAATCACATTTCAGAAGAAATTCCAAAACAAGATGTTGACGCGCTAGTAAGATATTATAAATTTGATCATAAAAACCTCTGGTGTGTAAAAGAATGTTATAAATACTACCGTAGAATACTTCGAGTGATATCATATTTGCCATTGTTAATGACTAGCTCTGGTATAATTTCAAGTGGAGCTTCATTTAATCCGTTTTTGTTAATAATATCCGGCGTTGGTGTTTCTCTTGGAACAGCGTGTAAAAAAATTGAACCTCGTCTTGCAACTAAAAAATGCTTGTAAAACAGCAAGTATCACCTATAAAAAAATCACTTGATCAGATACGATCTTATTTGCGTGGTATAAAATATGATATGGACGATTTAATACGCGAGTTCCGTATTATTGACAGTATGTTAACAGATATTTTGCCAATGAGAATCAGCAGATATGAAAAAGATTATCATAAAATAAGGATCACAACAGTAGATGTTTAATTTTGTATAGCTTTAGAAATATCATTATCAAATAAAATATCAACTATATTGTCAATAAATGTCATCACATCATCTGCCCAGCCTCTTATTCGTTCGTCATTTTCAGTCGCGAATAACCATATTGATCCATATTTTGGTGAGATATGGTAGCCAACTTTTTTAATACAATCGCTTATTATTTTAGGTTTTATACCAGTATAGCTGGAGGCTGCCCTAATCGAATTAAATCTCTTACAAAATTTGTTTGTCAGATCAAATCCAACATGTCGGATTGGATTATAGTGATACATTATATATAATATTTTATTGTTTAATATGAAATTTTGTCTAAACTATAAAAATAAGTATAGGGACTGTAATAGTAGTATACATATATGAGTTGTTCCCAATCCCAGAGACTCCCCACCCTGGACAAAACATATTTTGTCAGAAATATGAAAACCATCATTTTAAGCTAAAAAAGGATGCTGACAAAAATTTTAACGTATTGGGGGGTCTCTGGGATTAGGAACCTCATATATGTATACTACTCACGTCTCAAAAGCACTAACAGATTTGACATGACTATACAATTCGCATTCGTCCATATTGTTTAGAACCAATCTGCAAACTGTCCAAAGACCCATAATTTCTGTGCGAAGATTCCCGTGGGAAAAATCCCAGTCACTGAATGGGTCATTTGCATGACTGACAGCCAGAAATGTATCAAAACTATCAGTTTATATATTCGGTCGTTCCAGGAAGAAATGTTACAATAAAGATTAGAAAATTAACAAAATATTATAATCAATAAACAATCATTTATTCATGATCAGAAACTCTTTAGTTCCCCATTTTTTTTTTTTTTTTAAGGGACGTGGGGGGGGGTATACACAAATTAAATTTTGTTATTTAGTTATGCTATTTTTAATTTAATATGGATGTTACGTTACGGTACGGAGGTTATGTCCTTGGAAATAATGTATAAACAATTCGTGTGATTGACGAGTGACTTACGACATTTTCCAAACAAAAGGTGTTGATATACTCTACGAAAACATAAATAAGAATCAAATGTAAATTTTGGGCGTTATGGAGGCTGAAGTTACGGCTGTTAGAATTATATATATAAGATAAGAAATAGATAGGAAAATTTAAACAGATTTGTTTCTAAAATAGGGCGATATCATCTTGCCCACATAATATTTGAGTAAATTTTATTTCCTAAGATATTCATTATTATGTATCCGGAGAAAACAACGTTATATAGTTTAGCTTCTTAAATGCGACATGGAAAAAAAATCAGCATACAACAATTTGTTGATGTGTCAGGTTTTGATTGTCACGCAATTTCGGTTTTATTGAACTATCTACGATATTTATGTATATATGTAATGAAATTAAATTCCTTGTCTTTATTTGATATACGCATTATTTTGAGTAAGTGTCAAATTTCGTTACGTAGGTTAGATGTTATTTGGCGACTTTGAACAAGCGACCGCTGACAAAACAGGAATTCACAAATTTAATATTCGCCTTTCTACTTCTAAATTTCAAACTCATGCACTGTTAAAATCAGATTTAGAATAACAATGAACGTCATTATCTTTTAGAAAGTCTATATGCCTTGCGACATCCACTTTTCTTCAAATTTGGGACAAATTCAGAATTTTAAAACAAACAGAAAAATTCAATCATGTTTGATATGTCTGCTATGTTGATCGAGACAATGTCACTTCGGAAAACACGGGTATTTGAAGCTATTGTAAGAACAGAACTCTAGCAGCCTCGGCAACACATTATATTTCTAAATATAACCATTTTCCTGAAACCACTGATTACACTCCACTCCCCCGCGCGTGCAATGTCGAAGATGTATCTGATGCATTGTGGCGCCACCATGTAACCAATACTGATAGAAAGGGCCTAGTATAATTTATTTTGGGATTAATTTCCATGCATTCTTGACCACGCTTTTTCGTTGATTACATAAATGTATACTAAAGGGTCAACAGTCTTACACATTTTAAGATCTATTCATAAAGAGAGAGAGAGAGAGAGAGAGAGAGAGAGAAACATCCTAAATATGTAAATACGGTCTGAAGAACAAGCATAATGGCAGATATACTTGCTAAATGGAAGGTAATAAAATGCATGCTCAAAGTGATATCTCCACTGTGGTAATATAATTTTGTTCCCAGAGATATATTTCAATGTCTCATTATGAAATAAAAAATAAATTGTTATACTACTGACAGATGCTTTTGGCGTATGTTATATTTATAATTTGGAATATATTTATAGAATTAAAGCTTTTAGAAAACGACAAATATACAGACACATAGATATTGTACCAACCTGTCACATATATTGTAAAAACCTGTCACAGATATTGTAACAATCTGTCATGGATATTGTGGCAACCTGTCACAGATATTGTAACAACTGTCACAGATATTGTAACAACCTGTTATAGATATTGTAACTACCTGTCACAGATATTGTACCAACCTATCACAGACAGTGTACCAACCTGTCATAGCTATTATACCAACCTGTCACATTGTACCAATCTGTCACAGCTATTGTACCAACCTGTCACATACATTGTACCAATCTGTCACATAAATTTTACCAAATTGTAACAACCTGTCACAGATATCGTAACAACCTGTCACACATCAGTTTTAAAGTCTGTCTAAACTGTGACGATAACTATCCCCATCTGTGCTTGCTCATGAGTGACTATGTGTATTTGATGGCTTGATTTATTTGAAAAGATTTTATTATTAGTGTGAGTCTTCATGAGCGTATGTTTCCAAAATTATGTTCAGATTTTGTTATCAACCATACTGTAAGTAAAAGCTACTTATTTCAATTGTTTCTTAGTTCATTAATCTAGAAACAAAACAAAGAATTTTAGAAAAAGTAGTGAAGGAACGAAAATGATGATGACCTCATTTCCTCCTCTTCCTAATTTTATTATTATTATTATTATTATTATTATTATTATTATTATTATTGCCTTCATCATTATCATCACTGTAGTTTTCTCCTTTTCCATCTTTCATCATCATCGTCGTCATCATCATCATCATAAACGTTTTACAAAATATTAACAGCTTTACCGGTCATAGCTTTTCGTTCTAACGTTTATTTTGAACGGTTTATCTTCCTAGTCCTTTTACTGCAGCTGTCTATGTTGACAACTTTAGATTTTAACTTTTACTCAGCATCCTATAAACATTATTATACCTACTTTGAAACTCTAAGACATACAGGTATCATCATCATCACCATTATTATCATCATCATCATCATCATCAATAACAAAAACATCTTCTTTTCGTGAAATCTTGAAATAAATAAATGACTTACCGGTGCCTTTTCGAGCCTATGTATGACAAAAAGAAAATGATGTTCTTTGTATTTGCAAATAGACTTGAATCTACTGTAAACAATTCGCACTGTATGAATGACACAATCTCATCTCGTGATTAAAAGTAGGCCGGTCAGAGTAGTAAATTTATACATTTGATACAACATTTCCGTTATATACTTTTTGTTAGTCAATGTATAGATAAAGATAAAACGTATTCACTAGACATATCAGGGTTAGTATCTAGCTGTGTAGTTTCATTTCCTGCGCCATGGAGGAGGCACCAGTAAAGTATCAGAACGACAATGCTCAGCAACAGATCAATTTGTGCTTAACGAATTTGAGCATATGATATTAATTTACTTATGCAGAGTATAAATAAATGCCGATAGGTTTCAGGCTGACTGTGTGACAAATTCTTTTTCAATCTTTATTTTTGCTGCTTTTTTTTTATCGTAAATATTCATACATTGAAGTAAGCACTACCACATTATATACATTAAGACAGAGAGCTAATATTAATAATATAACATTTTAAGATGAGTTTGGTCTGATTAACCCTCTGTGTATGTGTCTGTGCGTGTGTGTGTGTGTGTGTGTGTGTGTGTGTGTGTTCATGTATTAATTCAACTTCATATTTTGCAGTATTCATGACGCTGTGTATGTGTGTTCATGTATTAATTCAACTTCATATTTTGCAGTATTCATGACGCTAAGAAGCTTGAAAATAGTTTTCACAATGCATAAGCGGCTAAGAGAATGTTGCTCATACATGGTATATTTTCAAGCTTCATTACCAGGACAATGTAATTTGAATTATCTAAAGAAGTCAATTATACGGAATTTGAACAAAAACAAAGTACTTTCAAATCTAAATAATTACACCATCTTTATTACATACGAGGTAATTGCAGTCGTAAAAGAAATATGATGAGTAGAAAGTCTCCAAGAACCTAAACTTACCAATTGCAACTTTCCGTTAACTCTCTTGTTTTATAATTATCACTTGCAAGAGCACTCTTTAACTATTCATTATCGTCTTTTCAGGCGGCTATTGTCAGCCCGCTACTAAATCTTGTCATCGCTTATTGTCCAATTCACGGCGCTTATTGTCCACATCATGTTATTCTTTGTCCGCAAGATGACATTTTATGTCCGCAAGTAGTATAGTGGGTTACCGTAGCGTCAATGGGAATTAGCATTACAGACCCCCCCTGGGCCAGTATAGCGTCAAGAAAGTAGGTCAACACCCTGGGCCAGTATAGCGTCAAGAAAGTAGGTCAACACCCTGGGCCTGTATAGCGTCAATGGAAATTTTTGTAGAGCGGTGACTAGGAGACTGGGGGTTTGTAGAGCGATAAGCGACAGGTGGCATGTTTCTTTTTTTTAGTAGAGGAAGGGTTTTATATATATATATATATATATATATTCGTTTAGGGGGAGACCAAATGAAAATTAAGATCTTTTCGAGGTATTGGAAGTGGCCCTGAAAAGGGCCGTTGTTTGTTATGTGATGTTAACACTATTCTGTTAACATACAGGACATCGCATAGGTCTTCTTATCTTCCTCAAATTTCTCAAAGTTTGTCTTAAGCTGTGTCTCACTTCTGGTCCGTAGATGAGAGTCCGCTTAAGACAGCCTTGTCTTTCCACATAACATCTTCTTTTCCAAAGAGTGGCCCCGGTGATCCGGATGACAGTCCATTTTGTTTTCACATACATGGGTAAGTCTGTACGGAACAGCATTGAGGATACCAAAGTAGAGGATTCTACGTCGATCAACATCTTCTCTGTGACGAGAACAGGTGAAGGGAATGAAGTGAACCGCGTTTATTTATAGTGGAAGACCGGATCGAAACGGATTGAAAGGGTTCACCAATCCCAACACGCGTTACAAAATTCAGTCACTTCGCGGAGTCTGTCTTCCAATCCGAAGAGAGCTACCTGTGACGTCACATTTCCTATATAGGCACACTAGCGTCTGTGCGCAGTGAATCGATGCGGTAGTGTTTTGTGAAACATGACGGAACCTAAGAAGACAATGAATTGGGGTGCACCGGCTGTGGAGACGAGAAGTAATGGTACAGCAGCAGCTACCAAAGTGAACACAGTGCTACTTCCCGAAGAGGTTGATTTCAACTGGGATTTAGTGGATTTTTTATCTTCTTCCCAAGAATTTGTTCCGGTACCAGTACCTTCGCCACTTTCTCCTTCATTACCACGTGTCGACGATTTTAAACAAAGACAGAGAGAAGAATTGGAGAAATTTTTACAGCAGCAGAAAGAAGCAGAGCAAGCATTTCTTCTTGAACAGAAACAGCGAGAAGAAGAAGAAGAGGCAAGAAGGAAACAACAGGAAGAAGAAGCAGTAGAGAAGAAACAAAGTCTAGGAGAGAAGGAGAACAGCGAAAGTCAAACGGTCACGGTACTCTTGGACATTTTGGCCGAGTTAAGAAGTCTGAAACAAATGTATCAGACTTCTTTATTACGACCCAAGAGAAAAAGACCTTCCCGAGCCAAACAACCTAACCCTGTGACTACACCACAGATACCACCCCTAGTGATATCTACTAAATCATTGACAGGAGCAAGTCCACAAGTAGGCCTTGGCCGTGGCAAAGGCTTAAGACAGTTAAAGCGAATTGATTCTCGTTCCTGAGTTTGTTCTAAGGAAAAAACAAACACTCAACAGTCCTTTTCAGGGCTACCCAATACTCTCGAAAAGAGTGACTATTCATTTTGCCAAAATCAATTAAAACTCAAATTCCCTTCTTTAACCCTATGATGTACGTGTTGTGAGTGTATGAGTGTAGGTCCTTATTATTTCTAAATAATGAAAACCAAGAGACACTTACGTTTTTTTCAGTTTGTTCTATTCTGTTACAAATTTTTTACAATTCAATATCACAACATAACACAACACAACTCTTTTAAAAAAGTTCATAGATTTCTTCTCTGTCTTTTTTCTTTCACTCTCTCTGTTTTTTCAATTTCTTCACTTTTACACTTTTTTCCTCTTCTTCGTCTTCTTCTTCCTCACATTTTTCTCGTCTTCTTTTCTTTTCTGTCTTCTCTTTCTGAACGTGTCTGGGTTCTTCTTTTGTCAAGGCTACCTCTGTTTCTTCTTCCTCCTTCTCCTGCTCCTGTTGTTTCTTAGGGCACTCTGAAGACCAATGTCCTTTCTCTTGACAATGATAACAGGTATCTTGACTTTTGTTTCTTTTGACACTGGCCTTGCTTCTTTGACGGTCTGGACATTCTGTAGCCCAATGCCCTTTCTTTTGACAGATATAGCAAGTATCTTGACTTTTATCTCGAAAGGAAGGAGAGTAGTCCGTCGGCTTGTCTGAAGAAAACTTTCTTATCACACCTCGCAATGCTCTAATCAGAAGTTCTATCTGTGTGGGTTCTTCCATTGTGCTGGTCAGCTTGAGAGCGAAATGAATACTGAGAGGGGAGTCACTAGCCCTTTATATATGCCCTGGTCTGACATAGATATATAGGGGTTCATGGTGTTTCACAGGTAGTCATTTGACTTTTTGCCGTCAAGATGAAACGATCGCATCATTTCGAAAAGAAAGAAGAAGAAGAAAGTAAGAGGCAGAAACGTGATTTATCGCCTCGCACAGTAGCTGAAGTCTTGGCACAAATTCATGCCAGCGATTTTGAAGATGAGATGAGTGAACCAGAATCGAAGCCTAAAGAGTCTACACCAAATCAAAGTCCATTACCACCCGTAAACCCTGAAAAGTACTACCATATTCGGGAGACGGACAAACGCTCTTCCAGAAAATTTAGAACCACAGCCTACACGTACGCAGTGAAATTTAAAGATTTCAAGTCTGACGTACCCTTGGAAAAAGCAGAAGGGTTCATCACCGATGTGTGGGATTCTTTGTTAACCACACTAAAACGGCAATGTCGAGCCAAAGAAGACGATCGCTTGAGACTTTCTATTCATCACGACAATTTGAAGTCTCCCGTTTGGATCGAGTTTAGCAGTCCAACAGAATTGACACCTTCCAAAATCATGGACAAGATTCAACACGTACAACAATCCAACGACAAATTTCACATCACGGACGGAAAAGCGACACTGTACATGACCCACGTGTCTCTTCCCCAAGGGACAGGTAAAAAAAAGTTGATGTTGGTAGACAACTTGCGTAACCTCAAGCGTAGTCTCGTCCAAATTAACAATCCAAAAGACAAGATGTGTTTAGCCCGTGCCATCGTGGTGGGACAAACGTATGCCAACAAGAACGATACGGTAGAATGGAAAAGAGCCTGGAAAACTATTCAACAATCGGACCGAGCCAAACAACGAAAAGAAGCAGAACTCCTGGTACAGCAAGCGGGGTTAGCTAAAGACACACCCTGTGGCATTCCTGAAATGCAAAAGTTGCAAGACGTCTTGGCTCCACGTTACACCTTGAAAGTTCACCCTCAAGAAGTGCGCGGACCTCTGTTATTTCGAGGTCAAGATTTTAAAGACGGAAAATACATTCACGTCTATCATCACGATGAACATTTTGATGCCATTACCAGTATCACTGCATTCCTGTCATACAGTTATTACTGTGAGAAATGTGACTATGGCTATAACAATCGAGAGCAACACAAGCATTGTGGATCGAAATGCCCAGGATGTTTAGCTTCTACACCCTGTCTGGACGAAGGACAAGAACGAGTGCATTGCTCTGCTTGTCAGCGCACGTTTGTCAGTCCTGCCTGTTACCAACAACACCTAAAGACGCAAGGTTCACAGCAGAAATGTGCTTGTCAGCTCTTGAGATTGTGCCCTACTTGTGGACAAGGCATACGTACCAACAATGCCAAGGCGCACGTCTGTTCAGGGAAGAAGCGATGTCACATTTGTC
>JAECUM010035766.1:0-11640 GCA_016617855.1 Megalonaias nervosa
GGTCAAACTCTATTGAGCCGAGAATTTATATTTTTATATTGTTTTCAAAACTTGTCCAGATACGTATTTGCATCAGACTTCATACATAGTGTACATATTAACAATCATGCAACTTTATTAATTTTAAAGTCAGCTATACATGAACTAAAAATGTCATTTCGGATTCAACATAATCACCACAACTAGCTCGAGGCTGCTAGAATATTTGCAAATGAAGTTTATAGCTACCTTGAGAATGATTCTGGCATCAAATGTTCACTTTTATGGAAAAGAACTTAACTTATATTAACTAAATGTTTGTATTAGTGTATGCATAATGACGTGAAGACGAGTGAAACTCTCAAGGAAATTTGAGTTGAAATTATATCTCTTTTACAATATTAGTAGCAAAGGTGGGTGAGGGTGATCAGTCGTCCTTTGGTTCCGTCATTCTGTTGGTTATTTGTTGTATATGGGCATAATTTATATCTGGGACAAACTTGGAACATATGGGATATCAACTGAGGAACCATTTGCTCTGTCACACATACACCGCTATCATCCCTGTTAACCACATGCAAGATCATAGTAATTTGAAAATATAGACTGACCTCTTGGTTAAGTTTCTATATGATCAGATCTCAATTATCTTATCCTTTGAGGGTAGAACCAGAAAGATCTTCTCGTCCAAATTTTTGCACCTAGGATAGCTGTGACCAGCGTAAAAGTAAAGTTTGTTTATGGGTGAAAATATATCTGTATTAAGTGGGGGAGCTACCTGCATGAAGTTAAACCCTACAATGACAACAACCAAGTAAAGAGCGTAGCGTTAAATAATAGTGGTATATCGGTTACCTGTAGATTTAAACCACTTTTCTTTGCCTGAAAAATAGAAAAGAGACTATTATATTGGCAAAATCACAATTCCTAAGAATATTCTTGCAAGGCATGATGTTAAGAAATGTACTACTAAGATGATTATATATCATACAATGCTCATCCTGAACTTTAGGAAAGATACACCTAACCTTTCTTATCTTTAAGACATAGAATTCTGTTCATTTAGACTTGCAGTAGGAAAACGTTGGTTGGAAGGGAGTGAGGATGAAAGAAGAAATTTTGCTGTTGTTCTTGGTGTTTTGGGGTTTAACACAAAATCTGAGCTCAGGATAGGCTATACATTGCGGGCAGAATAAATAGTGAAGGAAAAACCGGGGTAAAACCCTTGTAAGAATCATCTACCAACGAGAAGCTACTGGCAGCGATCTCACATCCCTACATTGGCTGAGCCCAAGATTAGAAACCTATGCGGACAGAGGTGATATGGAAGTGATCGGTAAAGGCGATCGTTTCAGATCACTGGGTCACTCGGGTCCAGAAGAACTTACAGTACCTAAATGACTAACGGTCGTGTTGAGTCGCTGATAGCAAATCGTTTGCGGCGAGGTATACTGACATTCGAGAACATGACTTAGCTATATAATGACAACGGATATGTTGGGGTTTTTTAAGAGAGAAAGAGAGAGGCAGAATGAGACAAAAAGAAAGAAGGCGACGATGATGAAGTCGACGACGTAGAAGAAGAATAAAAAAAAAGAGAAAAAAAGAAGAAAAAGAAAAGGGAGAGAGAGATAGAGAGAAAAGTCGCGTGCTGAGATTTGAAGAGTAATTATACAACTGTGGAAACTTGAGCATTAATACTTTTTGGCACAGGAGAGAGAGAGAGAGAGAGAGAGAGAGAGAGAGAGAGAGAGAGAGAGAGAGAGAGAGAGAGAGAGAGGAAAACATGAATATGGATTGATAGATCTACAACAATCAGAAGGTTAAAAACAGCTTATTTATTCCCGTACTACTATAGGTGCAAATTGATAAAACACCAAGAAATCGTTGATAAACCACAGTTCGTTAAACATGCTGTCAATTCGTTACAAGCTGACATGTATATTAAGGCACAATGGTCTTAAAATAAGAAATATAGAAGAGTGAGAACCAGCAAGTTTTGTTAAAGCCAACTAATAATTTATCTCCCTTAAATAGAAATTAATAATGAAAACAATAAGTTACGTTATTGTGAATGCAGTCCCAAAAATCCTAGAATTTCTAATTCAAGCCCTAATGATTAAAGTTGTGAATAAACTTAAGTGGTAATCCATAATAAAGCCAACACTAGAAGCGTTGATGTATCTGTGGTAACCTGTCTCGTAGTTATGTACCAACAGTCGTTTGTTGAATCACAATAATATAACCCAATACTATATCTTTATTTGAAATTTCACTATAAAACCAAGTTTCTATGTCCAAAAATAATATTGTTTGAGCACTTTGTATTTCCAGAAAAAAATAACTTGAATTAAATAATGTAACTAATTAAATTGCAGGCCAAATTAAATACTGGACACAACAATAATATAACTGATTCTTAGATCTTACAGCATGAATAAATCATTTCTTCCATTAACAAGATTTTATGCTCCTTTACTTGACCTAGGTCACATTCAGCATGTTCTAATAAAATATTATACCTAATGGCAAATTTCATTCTAGAGGGTTCCAAATGTATTCACGATACAATTTATGTTATTATTAGAAAGTCTGTAACTCAAATTATAATAAAGAACATAGTAAACAAAATGTCCTTGGCTCAGACCAGGATATATATATATATATATATATATATATATATATATATATATATATATATATATATATATATATATATATATATATATATATATATATATATATATATATATATATATATATATATATATATATATATATATATATACATACGTCTGTTAATAATGACCGTAATATTAAATCCATGCTAATGGCGAAACTGTTAGCTATGTATTAGTTGTTTACAGAATAAAACAATTAATTATTTTTGTCAGGTACACAATAAACTTGATTATTGATAAGGTCAGATATAAAATTCAACTTTAGCTAACCCATGGCACAGCATCGAATAACAAAATAAAAAACTAACAAATATACAATGCATATTAAATTTGCATAACATATATGACACCAATAAATACAACACTTAACTATTTAAAACCGTTATACTAGTTTTAACATACTATAATCTCTATACTATAATATTTCTTGCACATTGATATAAGGTCTTACAAATTCAACTAGTTCAAACTTGTTAGATCATCGTATTACCCCTACATCTCCAAATATGCAAATATTTCTAATTAAATATAAAGAAAACTATAATCCTTTGACCAAGGTTAGATTCTCATCATCGTCCATTGGATGGAGCGAAGAATAATCTTTACCATGTATAACATCGATAATCGCACAGGAATAGTAAGATATACAGACCAATATATTAATGCGTATGTGTTACTTTTACATTTCACTCTGATATTGGAGGGGAACAGTTGCTGACATTGTTTGTTAAGTATCAAGTGTAGTTGTTGCAAAACAACAAGCTTACTATATAGAGACAAAGACGAAAACATTTATAGACGACGCTAATAGTTGTAGCGAGATGGTCAACCTGGATTAGTAAATGGAACTATCTGTAAATCACCTTTTAACTTTTCGTATTCGGCATCGTATTTACGTCCAGTTAGAAATATAGGACAAATTGCATAATTTTAGTCTGAATCCCACAGATTCTGTCTTTATCACGTATAAAAAGGATATAAAGTATTCATTTGATTAAAATAATGGATTTAGACTAGCACGGAATAGCATCAGATATTTTAATGACTAAAACAGACTACATCTATGATTACTAAATGCAATCCAGGTGTTTCAGAAGATTAATATCTGGAAGAGTCGGCCGTTTAGCAAACAGAAATGTAAATAATCTCAAACTTTTCCATGGAATCTAAATACAATCTTCTGTCTGTAATATGGATTATTTAATGTGGCACAAAATGTATATAGAACACGGGACAAAATGTCTTCTCAGGGTTTCGTTTGAGAAGCTATCATAACCTAAAGCAAACTGATTGATTTTAGTTTTAGGAATCAGTATCTTCTGGGACCATGCTATCGGGAACATTATACAACGCACTCATGTTGAGGGTCAACACCCATTCATAATAGACACATCTTGAATGAACAACTGATCACAACAGAATAAAGTGAGAAATGAATAGGAAATCGATACATGGCGGATAGAAGTGCATATTACATTATATTCACTGTATCCATATTTTCACGGGAAATTGAAGAGAACTATACTATTTATTCTTCCCTACCTTCCCATACAAATAATAACTAACATTAAGCAAGCACATGGAGACACATAGTAGTGAAAACAATAGCCTTTAAATAATCCAACACAAGTGCAGATACAATTCAGGCCATCTTTAATACTCATTCAGGCCCGAAACCAATTAAGATGTAGGAATGTGCAAACTTTAAGCTTAAAATTAACTAATAAAAGTAGTGATTCCTTTGCTAGAAATTGAAATCAGTATAGATTAAACAACAATAACCGTCAGGTTCTTTATACATGTTTCCAAAACAAATGCTAATAATCTAAACATTCTTCGTTTCAGGTCTCTAGAAAGTACAGTTAGAGATAAGGATTAGACTTTTGAGGACACTTAGCAGTGAGGGAGTAGAAACTGAGTACAGATAATTTCTCCATAGAAAAATTATTAACGGAATGAACTCAGGTGCAATGGATAAAATTAATTAGTTTGGCATTGTACACAAATTTTGACACAAGAAAATGAAAACATTAGATGCCTGTGAAACAAAATTAAACACTTTACACTAAATAAATAAATAAATAAATACCAGTTGATTAGAAGAATAGAGAGAAACCTCTTGCTGATAGGGTATAAAGCAAGACAATTTTATAAACGTACATAAAATTTTTGATAACATATGATTCCTTTACGTAATAGAATCAATTGTAATTACTTGAAATAAACATTTGTATAGAATATCAAAGTACAAACCAGACATATCACTGATTCAGAAAATGTCAGCTTAAAATGTAGCATATACTAAACGTTTTGCCCGAATATGATATCTCTATAAATGTGCATCAATCACTGGAAGGGGAAAATATTGCCGTCAAGAGACAACGTTTTGTCTAGGAGGGGCAAACACAGTGCAGCTCTTAAAAACTATAATAAAGCTGGTAGGTATAACTTCTACACAGAGTAGGATCGTTTAAAATACACATATATAGTTTTAGAATTATCTGTTACGTCGAAAGATCAATCAAGATAGCAAGAAACACGTTTGTAAATGATGCAGTAATTTGTATATAGGTATCTCTCTGTATCTGTCTGTCTGTCTGTCTGTCTCTCTCTCTCTCTCTCTCTCTCTCTCTCTCTCTCTCTCTCTCTCTCTCTCTCTCTCTATATATATATATATATATATATATATATATATATATATATATATTTATTTATCGATCGGTAGCTATACAGACACTTGGGATGAAATTCTTTTAAACAGCAATCCTTTGAAGTGGTAAATTCACCGACCTGCCATTGTCCGTCCTGACCAAAAAATATCGAACAGTCTTGTGCCTTGATCGAACCGGAATTACAGGCAGGAGGCGATGATGTTGTGGATGGGGATGCAGTAGTATATATAAACTCCGAAACAGATTTCCATTAAAAACTGTTGACATCTTGGCAAATGCATATGTATGTACGTTTGTGTTTTCTACCTTTGTTTCTCTCATTCATTCTTTCTCAAGTATGTCCCTTGTTAAGGAAATATAGAAATTAACCAGCAACATGGACGCAGTATTACAAACGGTTAGCTTGTACGATCATAGTTTTAGACAGTTCCGATGATGGGACCTTAGACTTTATGAGTGAGTATGACATTTTTCTGCTCCAGTCTGCATGGGTAAGGCAAATGTATTCTGACTTCTGTTTTTCTAATGTCAGTTAAAGATAAACAAGCAAGAGTGTTAACAACGCGAATAGAGCTGGCTGGGAGATGGGTTCAATACTTTCAAGTACTAAACCTACCAGAGCCTGATGAACCAGCAGACCGGTCACCATCAGATGACATTAATGACGTCGATATCAGCCCACCTACTCAAGCAGATGTCAAAGTAGTGATCAAAGCCATGATAAGTGACAAGGCACCTGACACTGATTCCCGAGAAGCTGAGTTGCTGAAAGCGGATTTAACCACAGCTGCAAATGTTCTGACTCACCTCTTTAGAAAGAGGTCATCCCACAGGATTGGTGTAAAGGCTTCATTGTTAAGCTACCAATACGGAGACCTCAGCAATTACGACAACTGGTGTGGGATAACAATCCTTTCCATCTCCAGCACAGTCTTCTGCAAATTTCTTCTCCGAAAGATTGACACAGTCATAGATGACAAGCAGGGTTCCACAAAGGTGCATAGATTAGATATTTCTTCCACGTAACATCATTTAACAGTGTCTAGAGTAGAATGTCCCGATTAACATTAACTGAATTGACTTCAAGAAGGCATTAAACAACACTCTCACCGAGTAATTTAAGATGACGTTTGGTGTTAGGCAAGGTTCCACTCTCTATCCCATTCTGTTCTTCATCACCATCACCTAGATAATGTGTCAAACAACATCTGACCATGCCAAAAGAATTTGGTGGACACTCTTCTCACACCTTGAAAACACCTAAAAAAGATTTAGACTTTGCTGATGATCTTGCTGTCATTTCATCAAGGAACTCTCATCTTCAAGGGAAACTTGACAGACGCAGCAATTACGCTAAGTATACTGGCCTGCATCTCAATACAAAGAAAACCCAAGTGTTTAACATAAATATCACACCTACTCCTCCAATTACCATTGATGGCGAAGCGCTTGAGTTTGTAGAGGATTTCACGTACCTGGATAGCCTAATTAGCAACGACAACGGAGCGGAAAAGCACATCAAGCCCAGGTTAACTAAAGGCAAAGGTACTTTTTCAACAGACTTCCCCCATATGGAAATTAAAACAATATAGTCTCAAGACAAAGAACAGACTTTACAACAGCAAAGTAAAGTCTGTACGGTTGTATGGCTCCGAGTGTTGGAGAGTAGTGAAGACAGCCATGAGCATTTGAAATTAGTTGCCTCAGTAAAATCTGCAACAACTATGGGCCACACAGGATCTCAGATGTGAACCTTTGTGAACAGATGGGATGGAACAACATTCCTCTGGACATCAAGATGCGCAGGACAAAAATGGCTCGGGCGCGTAATAAGGAAGCCTTAAGAACGGATACCCAAGGAAGCCCTCAGATGGACACGATTTGCTAAGTGAAAATGGCAACAGCCAAAGACAACATGGCCAAGGAAAGTGATGACCGAGCTGGAAGAGATGGGACTTTCCTGGGGCGAGGGACAAGCCATTGTTCAATACCGACCAAGATGGCGGAAGATAGTTGCAGCCTTATGTCCGAGACGGGACGAACGTAACTAACTCTGTTTTCCTGAAATGCAAAGAGCCAGAGGAGTTCGTGAGATGAAAATAGATTGAAACGGGTAAGAAAAAGAAGCCTCTTTTACTTCAGTTCTTCTTCTTGCATGCTCTATTAATTTTTCTATAGGAGAATAACCACACTGGATGAAAGGTGTACCTACATCTGATCTGTGTCTTTTCGCCGAGGTAAAGTGCAGGGTATTGAAACATCTAGGTGGTTGGGGCTTATACCTCTCATTATATATGATGGAAAGCTGGCATGACCCCTTCGCTTGCGTGCAGTTTGGAAGCCTGGTAGTATATCAGAAGGCATCATTTTCTTTCTAACTACATGATTGGATTGTTTCCTCTGGTGAATAAATATATCAGCAATTATAAGCGTTCATGACCTCAAAATTATTACGTAATTAAAGCCTAGTTAGATGGTTAGATGTTCTGAAGTCGGAGGTGGAATGACACGTCTGAAGCAATCAAAACGTTACAATTAGCCTACGCATCCTTGTGCCCACATAGAAGCATGTACATAACACTAGTTTACAACTTTAACCTATCAACCATTTTTAAATATCATTGTATTTCTGTACTACAATATATTATACTTCTTTGTCTGTTTCGTAGTCATTGCCCGGCATTAGAAGCATATCTTTATCATTCTTTAAAAGAATATAATTGTCTTTCGGTTATCTGTAGATTTGATGCCCATTGCTGCGGCAGAAAGCAACATTAAAGAGAAGAATATAAAAAGGAATAAAGCAATACCTAATAAATCACTATTGTGTCCCGTGATGCTACTCAACTAATTGATCTCCAACAAAGCTGGATCCTTATCATGCAACGCACTAACAATTCATTTGGAGTTAGACACCAAATTAAATTGATTAATTTGGGTTTAGATAGAATAATATGTTATTTAAGAGTGTGTGTGTGTGTGTGTGTGTGTGTGTGTGTGTGTGTGTGTGTGTGTGAGAGAGAGAGAGAGAGAGAGGGGGGGAGAGGGAGGGAGAAAGGGTAATTAGGGTCAACTTGAAACAATTTATACTTTCTGACCGAATCCACGAGAAAATATTTAGTTGGAGAAGGAAAATCTTGAGAAGGATGTGCATGACACAGTGGTATTATAAGAAGGTTATTCCGAACAAGTTGATGGCTGAGCATAATTTAGAAAGAAAGACAAACAGACAGACACAGAGAAAGATGGAGAGAGGAACAAATAGGCATGTTACTAAATGTACAAATCGTGCACTTGTCCTACAACAGAAGCATGCGTTCAAACAACATTCAGTTCTTTTTCGAATTTCGATTCCATTTCCAACATGTCGCAGATATTTACGTTGCAAATTAAGCACTTATTAAATCCCTTTTGCGATAAAATAAGAGCACAAAAAACTCATTTTATTATCAGAATCACAAAGAAAATTAATTACGCTTCTGGAACCTTACGTTCTGTACCATATATGTCATAAACTGTCATATATTCTGATAGTCTACCTACGGAAGGATAAACCCTTTATCCAGATCAGCGGGGGTAGTGTTACGTGTCTAGGCTCGTACAAAAGTAATAAGGAAAAGAATGAAGCCAACAAGCTTTGTAAATTTAACAAAATCATTCATTTCCCTAGAAAACAAGGTAAAAATATGAAAAAGAACTTACGGTTTATGAATCAAATCAAATTAAGTCCTATCATTAAAATGTTCTCACTGAATCAAAGTTCGAATCACGATGAAGTTCCAAGATGGAAGGCGATGACGTCCTCTATAACCTGTTTTGTGTTGTCGTGTCAACAGTTCCTTGATGCTTCTACAAGAATAATATTCCGGCTTTAGAATTCCGAATAATTTTCAGTTCATGTCTTTGTCCAAGAATTCTGATGAGCACTAGATAAAGTCTCTAGGGAAAATAAATTATATTAAATAAAAACTCAATTCAAACTGGCAACAACAAAATAATACCTTTGAGCCCGAAGGTATGATTTACGACTGACCAAAAACAACTATGAAACATCACTTTAACTCTAACTACAACGCAGAAGGTACCACGTGATAGAATCATGTGATCACTCTTTCAAGAGCCGTAGTAACATCATATGTCAATTATCACGTCCGCCATGGACGAATTCGATTCTACTGAACGAACCTTACTATACGATTCAATAATAAAAAAAAAAAAACAATTAAAAAGAGTTGTTTATAACAGAGCTAAACTGGCCCTGAAATCTAGGTCACCAAAAGATGCAATGTTTCCACGAACGGCGTATTTATCAGGTTTAACAGAACTGAACTGAATTTTCTAGAAAAATGTCAAATCCAGTGAATAAAGTTATTACTACAATAACATGTAATGAAATAAAAATAAAATAAAAAAGAAAAACTAACACACAAGTAATTAAATTACATATACGTAACAGTAGTGGATATCATTCTATATTATAGCAAGTGGGGACAAGTACCACATTTTACGTGCATGTTCGAAGTTTGGTTAGTTATCAAAATGCATCATTTTCTTCAATTCCTCATAAATGATTGGATCGTGTATACCACTTAATGTGTGCTTGATGAAACAATATGTTTAGATAGCAGAGAAAGACTTTATTTACATGTACTAAATGCAGTACCGCTGATTCTGAAAACTAATATAGGGATTCATCACAGGCATGGAAAACAGAATTGTGTGAGACGTAGGAAAATCTAAAAATCTCTACATTTTACAAATTGCCAGAAAACCTTAAATTACTGTATTGCAACAAACATCTTGCACAAAGTATTCGTAGGAAATAAAATAAACGTTTTATCATGATGTTACTTAAGAACAAAGAATTAATGAAGAGTTTTGTAGATAACTTAGAATAAAGGAAACTAATTTATATTAGTTTCAGAAAAAAAGCTTAGTCTAGAGATATGCCTTCATAAATACTTGCTAACAACGCATTATTGTTGAATGTTAATACCCAGTCATAAAACACACATATTTAGATTGAAAAACTGATCATATGCCTAATACCAATACATATCAAGTGTTATTAACTACTATTTTTCACATTAAAGTGATGAGAAACATACGTTTCATTTTTGCTACCTTTCTTTACAGGCACAAACATTAATTTGTATCAAACTCGTGAATACAGTTATTAGTGAAATATATATGAAACAATATCTTTTAAACAAATGAGTGACAAAATTCATGCATTCCAACGCAAGGGAAAATAAACTATGCACGTCTTCCTAAATATATCTTCAACTCGGAATATATATAAGACGTGTCAATTAGCAAGCTCAAAATATCGGAATAAGTAATAGACTTCGAGATTCATATGCAAGAATTTATTCTCAGTATAGATTATATGTTAGTAATACTCAATATAGCACGTGCTCATCGTTGGAGGATTCTTCATTTTGCGTCACTGAAAGTACAACTAGTCCTAACGATACAACTGTTATAAATAAACACATAACAACACTCCAAATAGAGAGAATATCACCACAAACAAGATCTATTAAGAAAATGAACTTAGGTGAAATTAATTATCAATGGTAGATAATTTGGCACTGTCCAAACAAGAAAGTGAGTATTAGATGGATGTTCGCAAGCATGAAATATTTAACACTGCACATATAACTTTTTACCAGCTGATTAAAGGAATATGAGATATAAATTTTCTTGAATTTATTTTTAGCAATAGATTTGTATAATCGCAAAGAAAAGCTCGATGACATATGTTTCGTTTACGTTAGAGAATGAAGTCTAAATAGTCGGACGAACATTTAATTAGGAATACAAGGTTTCAAAAATGTCTGTGTTAGGCCTGGAAGCAGTAGAAGCAAGTACAATGATAACAAATATATGTATCAAAAATGCTTTAAGTTATACATACAAATAGACGCACAAATATACAAATAATGCTATCATACAGGTTAGGGAATTTTAAATCTTACTTTACGGTGATTCGAACACCGGTCCGCGGATAAACGGCACCCATCGCTTTGCCTACATGCACCAGTCCATATACTATCACAACTAAGCACACATATTCAAAAGGTGATGGCACAAAGTAGGTACTATATAAGGCGACGGGTGCCGTTTAGCCACAGACCTGGATTCGTATCTTCGTAGTGTACGAGTATAAAATGCCCTAACCTGTGATAGTATTATTGGTATCAAATGTTAATTCTGCCTAGTATTATCAAGCATTCTCCTGTAGAATCCATGGACAAATCATTCTGTTCTGTTTAGTATATATTTGAAATAATCTCTCTTTCTAT
>JAECUM010035768.1:0-24786 GCA_016617855.1 Megalonaias nervosa
ATATATATATATATATATATATATATATATATAGTTTTTCTGTTTGATCCACCAAACTTGTTTGGACCTATTTAACCATTATTTCATGAAAAATGGCTGGTCTATGTAAAAATTTGATTCTGAAATTTCAGGGTTTGGTTCAGCAGGCTAGAAGTCACATTGCATTCAGCATTTGAAAGCAAAGGTCCAGGTTTAATTCAAATGGATATGTTAGCCACCTGAATGGAGAAATTACCATTGCTACTGTATTTTGCTGCACTAGCTTTTTGAATAGCACTAATAAAATTTTATTTCCTTTCCTGGGATTGATATGCACTTTATATCTTTCTTCAATAAATCATTTGATCATACTGCAAACAAATCTTTTTCACTGTGGAGCTAGCATTTGCCTTCTTTATTACTTGTACAAGTTTCGAGAAAATTTACGTTTTCATTTCTCTTCATGAACTTACAAAAGGGAAATGCATTAACCATGAACCAGTCAGATCTGGGGGAAAGGTCTAGTTCAACCAAAGCATACAAAACAAACTAACTGGAATTTATAAAAGACAGCTGACAGTCACAAAAGTTTGAAACCACTCAAACTGCAAACTTGATATTATGGATGCCTTTTTTGGCATAAAGAGACTAATGTATCTTCTTGGAGTTAAAATGAATTTGAGAGTGCCTTGTATTAAAATTCAGTTCTAAAGAAAAGGCCTTTGGAAATCTACCATTATCAATTAAAACAGACAACTCTGGCTTAGACTCTGAACTTGGCTTAAATGAGGACATTTCTTGCGATCTAATCCAGGGCATAAAACTAGTGGTAGTCTGCAGACCTGAGGCAAGTAAATTTCCTGTTGGGCTAGTAGTTTAATAATTTTAGTAGTCCAAAGGCTAGAAAAGTTTTTAGCTGTTGCAGTCAGCCTTTATTTAAGCTATCATAGCTAATTTTAAAAAATCTGCATGATTGGATGTTGTCCAAGTTTTCTCTGAGCTAACTTCAAAAATCCCTGAGATTCAACTGCTATCTAGAGGATCAGAACAAAAAAGGTTTGACTTTTTTCTAAATGAGGAGCAATAAATCTTTATTGGTTTCGTTCTATTTTAAAGTTGTGTTGTCGAAAACTGTAAACCAGACTTGTCCCTGTACTTGTCAAACCAACACTGTAGTGCCATGGTCATCAAAATACCCTGAATGATTATTCATTCCTTGTAGAATATGGTCTTAAAATTCCATTTATGATTATCCATTCCATGTAGTGCCATGGTCATCAAAATCCCATTTATGATTATCCATTCCATGTAGTGCCATCGTCATCAAAATCCCATTTATGATTATCCATTCCATGTAGTACCATGGTCATCAAAATCCCATTTATGATTATCCATTCCATGTAGTGCCATCATCATCAAAATCCCATTTATGATTATCCATTCCATGTAGTGCCATGGTATTCAAAATCCCATTTATGATTATCCATTCCATGTAGTGCCATGGTCATCAAAATCCCATTTATGATTATCCATTCCATGTAGTGCCATCGTCATCAAAATCCCATTTATGATTACCCATTCCATGTAGTGCCACGGTCATCAAAATCCCATTTATGATTATCCATTCCATGTAGTGCCATGGTCATCAAAATCCCATTAATGATTATCCATTCCATGTGGAAAGGTTAACAATCTTGGAGATACACATTCCATTCAAAGGTTTGCATTGCATGTATATCTCTTGTGAAATACCAATAATGTCATAATAAGAGTTCTTCTCACCCAGCTTTCACAGCAGTAGGACAGTTACTGTCTTAAATTGTTTGTTATCATAATGACCAGGATGAACAACAGCTTTGCCTTTTTCTCTTGTTGAGTTATAAGCTTTCTTCCATTTGATGAGGCACTTTAAATCTGTTTACTTGGTCATCTTTTTTTCTACTGCTAATTTCTGGACAATCATTTATTGTTTTTCTTATGAACATTTGGTGAATATTTTCAAGTAGACTTTGTGGATTTCTAAAGCAAGATTTATGAATTATGGTGATATTTAAGAAATAAAAGTGTTACTAATCTAGATATGCTTCTGTTTTGTGGGAAGGACTAGTGATGATTCACAAGTAAACTTTCTCAATCTACTAATCCTTCTGGCTACAAGGAGATTTATGTTACATTCTAAGCCTGTAATCAAGTGTCATTTATTTCATGCAAAAGAAAAAAGGTTCGCTTACTTCTTGTAAGCTGGTGCAACCCAGTAAGGATTCTCCTCTGCTTCTTTAGCATGTCGCAAGATGGCACCACGAGGATCATTGTCCATTGGGTCAGGCTTCTGTGCCACCAGCTGCTGGACCACATACTGTGACAATGTTCCTCCCTTTGAAGCCAGACGACCACCCGAACCTACAAAAGGAAATGTTAAAATTTTTCTTTTTTCAATTCAAGAGGGTAAACCTTTTGTGAAAATGTTAGTCACAATAATAGAAAAATGAAATTAGTGTCATATTTCAATAACATTTAAGTATTGTTTCCTACAGAACTTTAAATGTACAGGAAAATGACAAGATTTGCATCCATATTGGAAAAAAAAAAATTTAATAAGAGCCATTTACTGCCCCTTTTTTATGAAAAAATAAAAATTGCTAAATTTCCTTATTCTTTGTCCCACTCTGTTATTTAAATACAAATCAAGCCCATCAACATTCATTATGTTTATAGATTTCTATTTATACCAAAAAATGGTCTTCAAACAAAGACAAGTATTGGAAGCTGCAGAATAAATGCTGTATTCAGTAATTTTACATTCCAAATTAGATACGAGTGTTGTCCTGCTCTTCAAAGAAATTTCAGCATGCGATGTATTTCTTATGAGCATACTTGTGTTTTAAATATCATCTTGGAGCAAGATTGCACCGGTGCCTAAAAATTAAAAATTCACAAGTTTTACTGTCTACTTTGAAGTGGCATGAAGTTGCTTTCACACTGTTTATGACCAGTTTCCACTATGCATAAAGAAATAGGATGGCAGTTTCGACCTTATTTTGTTCTATTCCTACCAGGATTGTACTCAAGACATTCAGAAGAATTAATAAAAAGTAGATTTTAAGCAATGTTATTAATTTCTTTCTGACAGTCTTCATACTTTCTCAATTTAACTTTTCGTGTGCACATGGCTCATTTTTATTTGAGAGGCACCAGCAATGAGTCACAAAAAAGGACATGTAAAAAGTGAGGTGTCTGTATCAATTGGCATTTTATTGTTTAAAGTGCCTGAACATTACCATTTTATCAATAAAGTATGCCATAACAACATAAAGTAGATTATTACTGCTTACTAATAGTATAACAAACTGACTTAAAATTTTATATTCAATTATGTTACAAAACTATCTGTCAAAATACAGGAGATTCTACTAGTGCATTTTCCACACATAAATACACACATGCTTCATAAACTACAACTTAATCTTATCTATTAAATGATCTCAAAGCCAAAATATATATAAGAACACATATTTAAGTCAACCCTTTTGCTAGCTGGAACATTATTAAGTTTTAAAATGTAAGCTGTACTTTATTGTACTTCAAGAAAATTATCCTTGCTAAATGTCCTATAAAATACACACAGTGTCTGCTGCAAAGGAATATGTATATACAATACTTCATTGTCTCCAAAACCTCAAGAGAAAAAATTTAAAATTAAAAAGAAGGAAAAATGTTACAATGGTTGGTAAGGAAGACAGGCTGTTATACTTAACACATTAACCCCTGGAGGTTTTTGTCGTTTTCGCCTGATATGTGTGTAGAAAACACATTTTGGGGGCTATTTCTGAATTCATCCTAATACATCGATCTCCAAGAGATTTCCGGTTAATCTAATGCCTAGTTGTATTAGAAATATCATTCTTCATTAGCTATTTCACCTGCGCATGAGCAGAAGGTTAAAAGTTGGAGTTCTTTTTTTTTATTTTTTTGCTTTTTTTTTCATATCGAGACCACTCTTTATTCCAAATGCCCATCTTATCCTACTTTTTGCAAAGATTCGCCTGTCTGTGTGCAGTTCAGACTGGTCTGTCTTAGATCTGAGGCCAAAAAGTCTAAAATCCAGACACAAAATTGGATTCCAACCTCTGGCAAATTTTGGGTGGAAAAAACTAGGGTCCAAAACATTACGTTTTTCCCTCTGTATTTTGTAGTGCAACTAGAACATCCTGATTACTTGGTGTCATTGTAGAGCTACATCTGTCTACCTTTCTATAATACCACCCACTTTAGTGTATCATACATGACCATGACGCTACAGAGCTCGGAAGTAGGCTACTACCTCCTGCCGTGTAAACGCGGCGCCAGGGGTTAATGAGTCACGTAAACATAACCTCAAGCTGGACAGTGCAAGTCAATATATATGTTGACAAGACATAGGCATTACAGTGATGGACTACCATGTTGTTCAAATGTTTAATCAAGTCATTTTGAGTGCTATAAAACTTTGCAGGCAAGACATGTAATTCAACTACAAACTTCTTTTTCAATATATTTGTATTTAATACTCTGTTTATGCATACAAGAGAAAGGGAAAGAAACTGTTTGTAGGGGATTTTTGTTTCTTGTTACATTTTACTGCATGTGGCAGGTGTATGCACAAAACTGTCCAATTTTATTACTACTGCATGTGGCAGGTGTATGAACAAAACTGTCCAATTTTATTACTACTACATGTGGCAGGTGTATGCACAAAACTGTCCAATTTTATTACTACTGCATGTGGCAGGTGTATGCACAAAACTGTCCAATTTTATTACTACTGCATGTGGCAGGTGTATGCACAAAACTGTCCAATTTTATTACTACTGCATGTGGTAGGTGTATGCACAAAACTGTCCAATTTTATTACTACTGCATGTGGCAGGTGTATGCACAAAACTGTCCAATTTTACTGCAACCTCTTTTACATTCTTCACAATTTCTCATAAAATTTTGAATCAAGATATTTTTATTTTCTATATCATTTCCATGACTATCTGAGAAAGAATAACAATACCAATTCAGTCAATGTTTACCAAGGCTAAATGGAAAGAAAGATATGTCCCAGAGGAAATATGCAAATTATGTTTGTGTAAATCTGCATATATATGATAGATTTTGCAAGTTGCATTTAATGTTGAAATGTGGACATAATTATCTATCAGCAATCAGAGTGAGTATTCCTTTTGAAAGCAATATGAATAAACTAAGTACACTGAGTATATTTGTCAGTAGAGGCTTAAAAGTTGTTCCTGGTAATGGCATTAAGCATGTCCATTTGTGTGAATGTGTAATCATGAGAGAGAGAGAGATACATAATACATGTTATTTATGATGTAAATATTTTTTTTCTCTATCCCAAATACCATGGCCATTGATTCTCCCAAGTCTTGTTTTTTTCCTGAAAGAACCACATTACGATTCAGTATCACTTATTACCATACATATAATCAACAGCTGAGTAAATGCAGAGATCACACATTAAAAAATATTTACAGCAAAAAAAATCATTTTGAAATGTTGAATAAAAGTGAAACTGAACATGGAATAAAAAAAATCAAAAGATTAACTTGTAGTTGTCATGAATTTAATGCCATTTTTCAGCACGTGATAGGCTATACATGGTGGCCAGTACATTTGGTGCAGGAGGATCCAAAGACATGATGAGAGTTGAATAAAAGAGTAAAACATTCCTGTTGATTAACATAATTTAACAACAAAAAGTTCCTCCATTTATTGTTTTCTGTCAGGCTTTAAAAATTAACACATTTTTGTATGATGTGCAGATGATTTGATTAAAGCACTAGGATTGTAATTATTTTCTCAATTACTGTGTAGGTAAAAATTTGTTCTAAAGAATTTTATTTTCCAGAAAAAATTTTTATTAAATGGATTCTGTGTATTGTTTCAAGGCACAAGCCTTGCTTAATTCAATGGCTAACTGCCACAACTGCTATGTCATTAGACTCACAGCAATTTGGGCATTTTATAGTCGGTCAAAACTAAGTCCTATCAGA
This sequence comes from Megalonaias nervosa, assembly GCA_016617855.1. NCBI lineage: Eukaryota > Metazoa > Mollusca > Bivalvia > Unionida > Unionidae > Megalonaias > Megalonaias nervosa. Next base: position 6,018 of record JAECUM010035768.1, read on the forward strand.
CATGCCTGGACATGTGACTATTTCCAAACACCTGGTTTACAATTATATAATATGCATGTAAATAATATAAAGCTACAAGTTAGATAAATTTCATGCAATTCTGTCACCCTCTTTCAATAAAGTCATTCTTATTATTACTATTATTACTATTATTTATTATTATTATTATTATTATTATTATTATATACACTGACTGTACTTGTTGTAGAATGATGGAGGACGTAAATATCAATTGTGTTTTCTTCTTTGGTTCATCATCAGCAATTTTTTTCACTAAAATTCAATAATTATGCATAAGACCTGTATACTTACCTCAAATCTTACCTGGCCCATAGACAGGCAAATCTTACCTGGCCCATAGACAGGCAAATCTTACCTGGCCCATAGACAGGCAAATCTGGTCTCTTAGTTTTGACAGGGTCTCTACGTAATTTCTCCTCAAACTTCTTAGTGCTGGTCTGACGTGCCTGACGGAACATTGGCAAGGCATATGCTGAAATGTAACAGTTCTGAATCAGATTCAATTTGCAATTAAATACAATTCAAAAGGTTCAAGTTGATGGGGCATGATGCTGTTCAAATGATTCATAATATATACTTGCATGCAAGTTGGATTCAAAACAAACTGAACAGACCCACATATGTTATCAAATAATGCACTGACAGATCTGGGTCTATTCAATTTGTTATATGTAATCAGTAGAACAAACAATATAGACTCTGGTCAGTTGACACATTATGCAACAGCAGAGCAGTGTCTGGACTTGTATGCAATCTACAGTATTCTAGACAAAAGGCAGAATATCAATTACAGTGAAAACCATTCATAATAATATAAAAAAACATACTGCCAATGGTTCATTATACACCACCCTGTGTTTAACAGTTCCCTATGATGGTACTTAACACACCAAATTTAACACAGAAATCATTATTTTCTTATTAGACTTAAAATGGTCATGACCTCTCACCATTTAATTCCAGAATCTATAGGTTTCTTTTTATTACCCTAACTACCAGCCAGCAACTGAGTTTGACCTAGAAAAAAGTTGCTCTGCACAATCATTTTTTCCTCTACAATGGCCTTGACCTCTGGGCCCAAAATCAATAGGGCTGAACTATACCTTAAATGCATGTCCTCCACAAAATCTGGTCAAGGTATATGGTCTGGAAGTGAAGTTAATATTTAAAAAATTATTTTTATTATTTCAGTCACAGTGTCCTTGACTTTTACCATTTGACCCCAAAATAGCTTGCCCCAGGTACAGGTCTGTAATGTAGAACTGTCAGTATTGTATAGAAACTGTTTTTCTTCCTTCAGTTATGGTGACCTTGATCTTTGATCTTTTGACTCCGAAATCAATGGGCTCCCTCCCTAGCCCATTCCACCCACAAAGTTTGGTCCACGTATATAATGTGGAACTTATGTTGGTTTGCAGAACTGTTTTTCTTCCTTGTCACCGCGATCCTGACCTTTTATCCTTTTGACCCCACACCCTTACCCCCAACTGGAAGCTATCAACAAAGATTGGTAACTATAGACGGAGAACTCAGATTATTACCCAGATACCAATTCTTTCAGTTAAAGTGAATTTGACCTTTGACTTTTGACCCAAAACCTAAGGATTCTTTCTGACCACAAACTGTGGCAACCAACCATTTCCTCTTTTAGTTAAGTAGTTAAGTGACACTGTCATAACCATTTGATCCGAAAACTGATAGAGTTCTTCCTAACCCAAATTGCAAGCAATCCATAAAATTGATGAAGGGGACCATGACTTACTGTGCAGAAACCATTTTTCTTCTTTCAGTTACAATGACCATAATCTTTTACCTTTTGACTCCAAAATTGATCACATATTTCTTTCTTACCTCATGTGCAAGCCTTCCACAAAATTTAGCAACTGTAGATGGTAGACATCTCAAGTTATCATGAAGAAACCATGTTTTGTTCTTTCAGACAGGAACCATGACCTTTGAGCTTGTGAGGTTCTTCCTTAATCCAAGTGCAAGCCATTCACAATTTCTGTTAACCCTGGACAACATAAGTCTGAATGATTCTTTAATATATGAAGTTTCCTTTTTTCACCAAAATTCCTTGGAATCATTTTGTGTTCAACTGCATAACTTAAGTTTCAAATGTTTTGAAAGGGCAAAGAATGACTTCAGACACTGATAAAGGGCATAGTATGACTTCAGACACTGAAACACAAGTCCTGAAGGGCTGATATCATATCTGTAAGAGATGTTGAGATACTCTCAAAAAGAGAGCAACATGTTACAAAGGTGGGAAAAAACAAATTTTGGAAGGTACAATAAGTTCCTTTGATAATACCTACCCAGTCACAATACATTAGAAGTATGTTCACATACCTTGCAAATCCAGCCTCCCCATGATTAAAAATAATTTTTAAAACCATCTTTCGCTTGTTAGCAACAATGGTGCTAAAACTGTCTGACAGTCTAAATGTAAGTTGATAAGAGTAGTCTCCTCTTGGATATACCTACTGATAGCAATACTCTGTAGTCATCAGTTATTACTGAAGTGGAGGAGCATGCTCTACAGTTGATGTAACTACTGGGGTGGCTTGATGTGCCTGTATTATAAACAGGAAAGTCTTACTGAAGAAAAATTGGTTTCTTTTACAAAAGTGTACCTGATCAAACATATCAGGAAAGCAAGTAAAAGGAGGAGTGAATTATATCCCCATATTCCAAAATCTGCCCAGGCTCCAGTCTCCTAAGATATATATGAAATGATTTTCCAATGAATAACTGATTGGCTAGTATTAGCCCTTGGTACACAGGGACACACGGGTCATCTGACAGAGAAAAGTTTTGCTCCCATAAATCCAATGGAAATCAAATGACCCATGTTCTTACAATCTGCTGAAAGACATGGGTGGGATGCTTTTATTGCTGCTACTATCAGACCCACCAGCCAGAACTAAGATCTTTAGGGTGATGGGTCTCTCTGAGGCAGATATTCAGGATGGCTGATTGCAACCTCTATCCCACAGCCTGAGATTGTGAAGTGTGGGAGTAAATTCTAAGCTCATGGTCACTTGTGCTGAAACCTGTAAAATGTGCATTTGATAAAGGGTTAGTTCCTTATATGCTGAGAGGTCAACCCAACATATTCACGATAACAGTGACTGTGCTGTAAAAATGTCTTGGCCTTTCTTGATAGGTAGGAAAAGGATCATGACTCCCTCTCTTTGTTTTCTCAAAGCATTTGAGGTACCACTTCAGAGCCCAAATGGGATTCTGTAAATGCCCTTGAGACAAAGGGTACAAAGAAGAAAATTTTTTTAAGATTGATCAAAGAATTACCATGAATCTATTCTTAACAATAAAAGCAAAGGCTGTCATGAGATAAACTGAACCTTCTTGATGGAACTGGAGATAGTCCTGGTCAAATGAAAGCATTCAGCTTGTGTATTCTGCCTGCCATAGCTGGGGTGACTAGAAAGCAGATTTCACATGAGAGATGAAACACTGATGCCCCTGAAAGGGGTTCAACCACTGCAGAACCTTGGCTGACTGTGAGAATTCTTCCCTGAACATAGATTAGGACCAATTTTGATGTATCTATTCTGAACATTGTTCCCAAATGAAAGAATGAGAATTTAAAACTATGACTCTTAATGCAGAATATCCCCTACATACAAGCTTCTTTAAGTGTCTGTAGCAAAAGGAGCCCCTGCTATAGAGGAAGGGGTCCTGAATGTGGACTGGAGACCCCTCTGTCCTCAAATGGTTTTGTAGCATCCACAGGATGGCAACAGCCAACATCTCTTTCAGAATCCTTTCCACTGGGATACTAGAAAAGGGTAGCATAAGCCTGGCATCACAGGGTTAATGGGGAGAGCAGCTGAGATATGAGTGGTACTTTTCTCCATTGTAATAATAATGGAAGGCCTGGGTTCTTGATGAGATAAATGAAAAGGAAAGAGAATTTTTTCTCTCTTGAGAAATGAGAGTAGAAATCTGGTTTTGGATTCACAGGTGGCCTGTTGATATAAAACGACTTTGTAATGAAAGAAGACATGGAGAGAGCTGCATCTCCTTCCAAGTGCTGTTATGGGAAGGTGAAGGGTCATAGATGGTTTAGAAAATAAGGAGAGACAGAACTCTTGAGGCAGAAGTTGGAAAACTTCAACAATTGTTGTGTAGTGGACTGATTATCCTCTGAATGTCATCATACCAAAATTGAAGAAACATCTGGTGGGCGTGGCTCTTCACAAATGGGAGAGGCAATAAATTGCAGAACCCCTAGTGATGGTGGTGGCAACTGAACAGGCAAAACTGGTTGTGTGAGACAGTGAACAAGGCATGGAAGCCCATCTGTTTTGGGATATAGTATATCCATGTTCCATGTATATATTAGCCCTGGTCTGAAGCTAGTACGTGCATGACTAGCATGCTACCATAACCAGTCTGGGACCAGTCCTGCACAGTAACAAGTCTGGGGCCAGTCCTGCATAGTAACAAGTCTGGGACCAATACTGCATAGTAACAAGTCTGGGACCAGTCCTGCAACAGTAACAAGTCTGGGACCAGTGCTGCATTGTAACAAATCTGGGACCAATCCTGCATAGTAACAAGTATGGGACCAGTAATGCATAGTAACAAGTCTGGGACCAGTGATAAAACTGCCAGGTGCTAGTATTCTTGTATAAGACATTATGAATCTTAAACTGGTGCATTGGTCATGACTGCTCAGAAAACTATGTATCCAGGGCAGAACCTGTGATGGTATATACATAGCCTGATGCCTGGCACAATTGAAAAGCCAATATAGGGTATACTAGGAACTAACATCACTGTACCCAGTCGCAAAAGTGGTGGTCAGATGGTAAAGCTAAAATAGTGCTAGCATCAAACTGATTTGGTGCCAAATAATGACCATAGCTGTGAGCTGGCAATGGCTATCCTGTGTGTCGATCAAGCTGTCACTGGTGGCATTGCTAATGGTGTCTGAGGTTCCAATCATCTGCTTTATAGCTTGTTTATTGGCCCAGGTTTTTCTGTCTTCCTTCCGCTGAGTACAAACATCACACACATGGTCTGAAATGCACCCCATATAACTGATGGGTTGATTATCCTCTATCAGTTTAAACTGCTTGCACTGCACTCACAGCACTTACCTTTGTCAATTGTTGCATGTTACAGAAAAAAAGGGGCATATACAATTGAAGTCAGTCAAGAATCACGATGCAAGCTACCTGTGCAGGTAACACCAATGTAATGGCTCTAAAACATTTATGAATAGCACTATATTGCAAATCATATATCAAACAAGTTATGAATAAAGGCTAATTATTGACCAGGTTAATATACAATGGGCCAATACTAAAAAGGTTTCTAAGTACTCATGACCCCTGTATAGTCAATTAGGATGGAACCAACTGAATCATTGCACAACATCGTTACCAATGTGATACATTATTCATCAGGAATGAAAGTGGAAGAAGGTAGAAAACTGATGAAGTATGTTTGCATGTAGTGAAAAAACTCCAATACTGTCCTTCACCATTGTAAAGGCATGTTAAGAAATGCAATTTGCACAAGCAAAAGTAATTACTGAAGACTATAGGGAATTTGGTGCTTATCCTAATATCCATGGCAAGATTATTAATGTCTGACTTTCATTTTCAGCAAATATAACAATTTACCACCAGTGTTGCTAACAAAGCTAAAGATGGTTATAACATCTTCTTAGCTTTGAAAGGCTGGCTTTGAAAGTCTTGGTCGAAGTGAAAGAAGTTCCAGTGGAAGGAAAAAGGTAAAATGTTCAAAGCAGAAATTTATATAAAATGACTTACGTGTTATAATCTGCTTGTCAGCCACAATTTCCATGGGTCTGTCTTTGCTCACCTTCTTCACCATACACAGCATAGCACCCCTAAACACAGAAAACAGTAAGTTCCCTCAAAAATTATGAAAAATCATTTGGTAATAGTAAACTTTTTCACAAGTGCAATTATATTTATGATGCATTCATCCACACAGCATGACAACTGAATTGGTACTTGTGAAATATCGAACTTTAATTACACAAATCAAACTTTAAGTTGTGATGTCCTCGAGTAACACTACCACACACCACTGTCTACTAAGATAACTAATGTAGGTCTGTGGTTTTCATAGAACAATACCACACACTACTGTCTACTAAGAAAGCTAATGTAGGTCTATATGGTTTTCATAGAACAATACCACACACCACTGTCTACTAAGAAAGCTAATGTAGGTCTGTATGGTTTTCATAGAACAATACCAGACACCACTGTCTACTAAGAAAGCTAATGTAGGTCTATATGGTTTTCATAGAACAATACCACACACCATTGTCTACTAAAATAGCTAATGTAGGTCTATATAGTTTTCATAGAACAATACCACACACCACTGTCTACTAAAATAGCTAATGTAGGTCTATATGGTTTTCATAGAACAATACCACACACCACTGTCTACTAAGAAAGATAATGCAGGTCTGTGGTTTTCATAGAATACCACACACCACGATCTACTTAGAAAGCTAATGTAGGTCTATATGGTTTTCAAAGAACCATACCACACACCACTGTCTACGAAGATAGTTAATGTAGGTCTATGTGGTTTTCAAAGAACAATACCAAACACCACTGTCTACTAAGATAGCTAATGTAGGTGAATATGGTTTTAATTGGCATAAATGACCTGACATTCATTAATTTTGCACAGATATATCTGCTTCATCCACATTTAAAATTCTTTACAAGTACTCTGCATTAATTAAAACTGTGAAGGGCATGCTGTGTTACAATCTGTAACACATGCTATGCAAAAGATAATGAAATATAGAGCTGTTGGAAATGTCTGAATCCCAAAGGGCAGCAAATCACTAAGATTTGCTCAGTAAGACCTTAAATAAAGGTGTGTGTGTGTGTGTTTGTGTGTGTGTGTGTGTAAGATTTGGATTTTTAACATAGCTTTAACAATATTTCAGTCATATCGCTATGCTGTCTGCAGTGTGGCAGTTTATAGTGATGTCTAGCACTTGGGCATCATACCTCGGATATATAGCATCATGTCCCACCTGGTCACATTATCCTTACACCAAGTCGACCAGTCCTAACACTAACCTCTTAATCTTGTGCGCCTAGCGAGGCAGCTGTTAGTACCATTTTTATAAGTCTTGGTATGACTCAGCCAGGGTTTTAACCCATGACCTCCCGCATTCGAGGCTGACACTCTAACCACTAGGCCACCAGCACGGTCCCTTAAATACAGGAATGGGCAATCTGAGATGTTGTTAATTAAACTCATTCAAGGTCTCAACAATATCAAATAAATTTGGTTGAAATCCAGCAATCCTGGGCATAGCAATGCTGTAGAAAGTAGCCAGGATGTCTTGGAATATAAAGCCACATACAAATTTGGTTGAAATCCAACCATCATTGGTACAGCAATGTTGGACAAAGCAGCCAGGATGTCTTGGAATATAAAGCCACATACAAATTTGGTTCATATCAATCCTTGATAGAGCAATGCTGCACAAAATCGCAAAGATGTCAGGAATATAAAAAGCCGCATATAGATTTGGTTCAAATCCAGCAATCACTGGTAGAGGAATGCTGTAGAAAGTGGCCAGGATGTCTTAGAATATAAAGCCACATAAATATTTGGTTCAAATCCAGCAATCCTCGATATAACAATGATGTAAAAAGCAGCCAAGATTTCTTGGAATATAAAGCCGCATACAGATTTGGTTCAAGTCCAGCAATCATTGGTATAGTAATGCTGTAGAAAGCAGCCAGGATGTCTTGGAATATAAAACCACATACAAATTTGGTTCCAATCCAGCAGTCATTGGTTTAGCAATGCTGTAGAAAGCTGCCAGGATGTCTTAGAATATAAAGCCACATACAAATTCGGTTGAAAGCCAGCAATCATTGGTACAACAGTGCTGTAGAAAGCAGCCAAGATGTCTTGGAATATAAAGCCATATACTAATTTGGTTCAAATCCAGCAATTCCTGATAGAGCAATGCTTGTGGAAAGCAGCCAGGATGTCTTGGAATACAAAGCCACATACAAATATTGTTCCAATCCAGCAATCATCTGTTTAGCAGTGCTGTAGAAAGCAGCCAGGATGCCTTAGAATATAAAGCCGCATACAGATTTGGTTCAAATCCAGCAATCATTGGTATAGCAATGCTGCAGAAAGCAGTCAGGATGTCTTGGAATATAAAGCCACATACAAATTTGGTTGAATGCCAGCATTCATTGGTATAGCAATGCTGTAGCAGAAAGCAGCCAGGATGTCTTAGAATGCTTGCAATCAAACTTGTTGGATGGTCTCATCAAGATAAGGCCACATACACATTTAGCTGAAATCCAACAAACCTTGGTAAAGATGTGGTGCAGAAACTGAAGTAAGAAGGAGAGGAAATCAAGGGGCATAACTCCTATAAATGATGTCATGGATTGCAGGAAATCCAACTCATTCAAGGCCTCAGCAATATAAAGTCACAAAACAAAATCTGGTTCAAATTCAACAAGCACTGGTAAAATTGTGCTGTGGAAATTAAAGTCTCTCCAGTTCTGGACCCAGATGCTTGTACCATGGATGCACTTGTCAGATGGGAGGGCTTGAGGGCCTTTGTAAAAATATGCTGTGGAAACCAAAGTCAGAAGGACAGGCAATTAGGAGGCATAATTCCATTAAATCATTTTATGAAATGCTGGAATGCAAATTTATTCACAGTCTCATCAATATAAATCTACAAACCAAATTTGGTAAAAATCCAACAATTCCCAGGATAAGTGATATTGGGGAAACCAAACTGATCAAGGATGGAAGGATGGACAACTATACGGACTGCTGTGATTACTGTTGGACTGTCTGATAGTTTAATTCATCTAAAACTGAATAATTTTATGTTACTTTATTAGATCCAATACTGTGTACGAGATGTCAGAGGCCTATTTACATACTTCAGATATCATGTCCTGCTTAATTTACATAATGTATTGGGAACTGATATTTTTATCTATCTTGTAAAATACTGGTTTCCCCACAACAATATAGCATTGGGGAGGATGATTTAGCCTCATGTTTGCCAAAACAAGAATGGGAATGATCTTGACCATGTAATAATTCTTCACATATCATTAAAGGCCAAACAAGGCAGTCTGTCAAATAAGGCAGGCTGTTTAACAATGCAATTTAACAAGGCAGTCTGTCTAACAATGCAATCTAACAAGGCAATATGTTCTACAAGGCAGCCAGCCTAACAAGGTAGTCTAACAAGGTAGTCGGCCTAACAAGACAGTCTGCCTTAAAAAAAAGGTAGTCTGTCTAACAAGGCAGTATGTCGATCAAGGCAGTCTGTCTGACAATACAATCTGGCTAACAAGGCATAAAAAAGCAGTCTGTCTAACAAGACAGTGAGTTAATAACTAACCTATGACTTTTCTTTGGGTCATAGAAGAGTTTTACTTTGCCATCTCCACTTCCCACTACAATCTGATTCAATTTGGGATGCCATAGACAGCGAACTACACTCTGAAAAATAGGTTATTTGTCAATATTATATGTCTTGCGAGTTATACAAAAAATAAAATCAGACAAATATTTTCATGTAAAACATGCTGCATTTGTCTAAGACTTCTTTAGGTAAAAGAAAAGATTTATTCTTTACAAAGATTGGTACTTAAGGCTTAGAACTGACATGGAGAACGTTTTGATGTTTGTGATAGGTAAGTAAAGTTCTGGAGTAAGGTCTGTATTACTTACTATCCCTACTGCGAATCAAGGTGTAAATGGCTACCAGATTCAGTCAGTAAATCTGCAATTTGACTTTGTATCCATCCATTTACAGGGTGTCTTACACTCAAAGTACTTATATTCCATGGATACCAGAGTAAACTTTAGCCCAATGTCAAACATCACAAGGTTAAGGGAAAACCCTTACCTTAAACATGACAACAAGAAAGGTAACAATACATGAACTGCTTTGAATGAATAGTAGTGCATAAAACCATCTACAAGAAAGTATGTGCACTCACTGTGTCTGAAACAACCATTTCTGTGAGGACCGACAGGCTCTGTCTGTCCATGAAAAGTAGCTTTCCTTGTCCTTCTGACTTCTTGACAGATAAGCCAGTGACAACCATCTTATCATCTGGGCTAAACAGTAAATCTGTCCTGGAGGATTACAAATATGATATTTTATATATATATATATATATATATATATATATATATATATATATATACACATACATAAAAGAAATTTCACTTTTGGAGGGAGCTAGTGTGACCATATTAAAGTTTCCAGCAGCTGTTTAGTCATATTTATTTCTATTCATAATCCATAATGCAACAAAAAGAATACATAGCTAATCCATATCAAAAACAATGTAAATATCATATTCTGACTGGAAAATTTGGAAGTTGAGAGATCACTGCATCCAATGGACTTTAACATGTCTTGCATAGTAAGCAATGAAAATAAATATACATGCATTCATACCATGTTATTTTGGATATATTTATTGTACAGACATATATATTTTGTTTTTTCTTAACTTTCATCATTATTAAGTCTCAAACATCAAACTCCTATGCTGCATCTATGTGACATGTTGAACATCCAGCACCCAATACTGTCTGCAACAGAACTAATGCTCTTTGCAGAATATGTACATTATTGACAGGTACAGTGTGACCCCACTATAGCACGTTCCGTTATAATACGAATTCGGATATAACATGGTCGTGGTGTGGCTCCCGAAATTTCATATACATGTATTTTTCTCGTACACAAAAAAATAAATTTCTTTCTTAAAAGTACGAAAAAGAAAACCAAACAAAGTTTATTATCAGTTTAGGGAAGAGATCGTGTATGAATAATACAAGACGATAGTGGCGTAGCCACTGAAATTTTATATGCATTTTTCTCATACACAAAAAAATAGTGTTTTCTTCTTAAAAGTACGAAAAATAACGTGTAAAATTTTTTTCAGGAATCGTGCAGGGCTTCGCCAATGTCGCAAATTGCAATTTTTTTTTTCCCTTATTGGCGGCAAAATATACCATCTGCAACGTTTCCTCTAATATTTTTCTTGTGTGCGCAGAATTTTGAAACTGCTGCGCGGCATATGCATTTGCTACCAAAACTTGTGCGTGGAATTTTAAACTGCTGCACGGCATTTTCTAATGAGCTGCGCAGCCGCGCACCTTCGAGGGAACATTGACCATCTGGCGACTTTTTTATTGGCGACATTTTTGGCTGTTTAAACTTGTATATACAACCATTGGTTTGGAGTGGAGAAATTCAGAGGCCCCATGAAAGGAAGCCGTAAAGTTGATATAAAATGCACTGAAATTTATCTATTGTTACATAAACAAATTCTTTGTCCATATTGACAAACCATCTTAACAGTGCACTGTTATATCATAATCCGCTTATGTTGACATCTAGCATGAGTACTGTATGTTTTGAGATATCCGCTTTTTTCAAATTTACATTTCTGGTAGCGGAGATCAACTGGTCAAGGCATTATCTCATAATCTATATTCGTCGAATTTTCGGCCGCTCACTAGTAATTAATATATTTACATTGACTGACATTTTTATGTGAATGGTAAGTAAAATTCCTCTTTTTTTTCACTCGGAATTAAATCCTTCAGTACATTCACATTTTCTGTAGTAATCCCTGTCATCAGACCAGAACACCTGCATCTCTATCATCGATTGACCCTTCCTTTAAATTTCTGACGCATGCATGGAAGGCAGCATCACTCTACTACCATAAATATAAAAAAAAAGCTCTCACTTGTCTATTCAATAGGCAGGGAGGAACAGTAACTACAATTGACCATATGATGGCCAATTCATTTTTTTTTTTTTAAAATGTACCCAGATAAAATAGTAGCTGAAATTTCAAAGAAAACATTACCTTTGAAACACCGACTGTTATGAAAATGTACTAAGCAAATGGGAAAAAAAATCAGTCTCAATCATGCAATACAATTTTTTGATGTTGCTGCCACAATAAGAAATGGGCATTTCTTTGGTTCTCCAAAGCTATCCTTTAGCGGTGACTTCAATAACGCATGCACCCTTCATCAAAGAAAGCCAACTACAATCTTCAATAAAAACAAAGAACCTTTCTTCAAAGGAAGCCATTACCGAACTTAAATAAAAGCAATGGAATCTGATGGATTGTTTCAATTTCCAACGTGACTGGAACATTTTTACTGTGCCGTGAAAGTTTCCTTTTTACAGGAAAAAAGTTTATGCTTACGAACTCTACCAACGGCGCTTAAAACGTAAACTTTTACCGACTTCGGACGTACTTAAAAAGTAAATGTGCTTCATCATTTGTTACGTGATTGTGCTATTTTTTCCACTGAATTCAGACCTATATGACCTGTGACAAAATTATTGAATATTTTAAATCTCTGTGTGTGCATATTTTCGATGGAATTACTTGTATTGTGGATTCAATGTATCTGACGTGATTTGCAGGTGAGTACACGGTGTTGATACTTTATTCATTGCTATGCATTAGACATGTATATATAAACAGTATACACATATATGTACCAATGCATGGTTCTCTGAATAAAGTAAAATATTATATATACCTTCTCTGTTTTAGCTACAGGTGTATTTCTCATTTAATATGCATCGATTTAAGATGAAAACTGTGCCAATGAAGCACGTATTTTTGCGCCCGCATTTATTACCTACCCCCCCCCCCCCGGACATTTATCGGGTACATGCATCATTTTCTTCTGTTAACTGACCTGGTTGCTTATAACACAGTTCAGTCTATAACACGGTCAGGTTCTATGGCTCCCAACTACCGTGTTATAGCGGGGTCACACTGTATTATGAAATACTGTTGTTATTGCTTTTGTCTAAAACTTTGTCAAACAAAGCAACAAGATTGTTGCTTTTTGCTACAGTATTAGCTTTTAGGGAATGAATACATCCAATGCATTCCACATGATCGACACTGGTTGAATTTGAAACACCTGAACTGACAAAAGTGTTCTTATGCTCATCATCATCATCATCATCATCCCTTAACCTAAGAGTTCGTTGGGGCACCACAGTTAACTTTACAACCAATCTTCTCCATCCTTCCCTGTTCTCTACTGCCCTTTAGGAATTTCCAGATCTCATGCCTGTCCACTCCTCAATGTTGTCTTCCCACCTCTTTTTCTGTCTGCCTCTTCTTCTGCACCCTCACACTGTGCCTTGCAACATGTTTTTGCCAGTCCAGATGATCTTGGGACATGACCGTACCACTTCGGTTTACGCTTTTTTACAGTGGTCAAGAGGTCTTCATAGGATCCGATGTTCATTGGATCCTGTTGTGGATATCTTTGTTGGTTACATGGTCAATGTATGAGATGCCCAAAATCTTACGGTAGCATCTTATTTGAAGGTTTGAATCCTTCTTTGCAGATCTGAAGTGAGTGTCCATGTTTATCAAGCATACAGAAAGATGGATATGACAATCGAGCACATCAGCCTTATTTTGGAACCAAAAGCAATGTTGGTATCTTTCCATATTGGTCTCAACCTTGTTACTGCTGCTGTTGTCTGGGCAATCCTGCAAAGTAGTTCTGGTTTGGAGCCCTCGTCTGTGATAATTGATCCCAAGTACTTAAAGCTTGTGACTTTTTCCAGCTTCTGTCCACTGACCTTTATTTATGCACTGATGCCGTTGGTGTTGTTTGTCATCAGTTTGTTTTTTTTGGTGCTAATCTCCATAACATATGCTGTGGAGGTTGTGTCGAGGCACTCAACCAAGTCAGCCAGTTCTTTTTCATCTCCTGCTAAACCATCAATATCATCTGCGAAGCAAAGGTTGGTGATTGTTCTTCCTCCGATGCTGACAGTGTCCTTGTGGTCATGCAAGGCATCCTCCATGATCCTTTTCAGGAAAATGCTGAAGAGTGTAGGTGACAGTATACATCCCTGTCTGACTCCAACTGTTGTTCAAAACCAATTTCCTCTACTGCCATTGATGAGGACACCACTGGTGGCTTTGTCATAGAGGTGCTCAACAACCTGCACCAGGTTTGAGCTGATGTTGTACTTCCTCATAGTTGCCAATAAGCTCCTTCATGATCTCTGTTTTCCTTTTTCAGTTCTCTTCTTTTGTTGCATAGTTCAAGGACATCTGTTGTGACCCAAGGTTTCTTTGTTCGACAATATTTACCAATGATCTCGCTAGATGTGCTAGTCACAGCTGTGTTGAATGTGGTTGTTAAGGACTCGAGGTTGGTGTCTTGGCTGTCCAGGCTTATCGAAGGTGCAAATTTACCACCTATCATTGCTTGGAAGGCTTCTGCAACTTTTGGATCTGTCAATTTTTCAAGGTCAAATCTGATTCTTGGTTGGTTAGGATTTTTGATATTTTTCAGGTGGAGGCGAAACACTGTCATTAATAAATCATGGTCACTTCCAATATCTGCTTTATGCTAGTGCTATGAATGTCTGAGAGAAGCAATCAGCAGTCTGTCAAAAGTATCCCTACCATCAGACAGATATATACATATATGTGTGTGTGTGTGTGTGCGTGTATATATATATATATATATATATATATATATATATATATATACACACACACACACATATACTAACATACCGTACAACGAAGGGATACAGGCATGTAGAGAAGCATGGCAAACAAGAACTGTAGACAACCCACCCACACTTCTTAGTCCAACTCCTGGAGCTTGTCCTAAAACTCAATAACTTTGAATTTAATGAAGAAAACTACCTGCAAATCAATGGAACCGCAATGGGTACAAAAATGGCCTCTTCATATGCTAACATTTTTATGGGAAAACTGGAGGGTCAACTTTTAGCATCGGTTGAACTTACACCATACCAGTGGGTACTCTTTATCGATGATATAGAAATGAAGTGGCAACATGGAGGAGAAAGTCTGGACGATTTCATATCAAAGGCAAACAACTTCCATCCTTCAATAAAATTCATGGCAGAAGTCTCCAACTCAAACCATGTTTTCTTGGACACAACAACCAGACTGGTAGAAAACAAACTCCATACAGACATCTACTCGAAACCAACCGACAATCACCAGTATCTCCTCCCAACCAGCTGTCATCCAAAACACTGCATTAGGAACATCCCATATAGCCAGGCATTGAGGATAAGAAGAATTTGCTCTGACGATGAAACATTCCTAAAAAGGTTTGAAGAGCTATCTAAACATTTAATTTACCGAGGCTAAGGCAAAGACCTGATTGCGGAGGCTACCCAAAGGGCTAAACAAACAAACCGCGATGACCTACTAAAATATGGAAAGAAGGAAAAGGCTGATAGGGTACCATTTATCCTAACCTACCATCCAGACAACTCCAAAGTAGGTAAAATCATCAAGAAACACTGGCCCATCATGGAATCATCGGATGCACTAAAGTTAATCCTCCCAAACAAACCTGTAGTAGACCACCCTAGTCAATCTGGTCCCTGTGGCGATAAAAGGTGCAAAACCTGACAACATATGATAGAGACCAGGATATTTCCTAGCACAGTGACTAGAGAAAAACTAAACATACATGGTCCAAACAAAACGTGCAAAACAGACAATGTAATTTATCTCATCACATGTAAGATCTGCAGCCTTCAGTATGTCGGAGAAACTGAAAAGCTACACAGAAGGATCAACCTTCATAGATCTGACTGGATGACAAAGAAGCTGTACAGAAGCCCGGTCACAGACCACTTCTCCTCCACTGGCCACATTTTCAGTGATATAAGACTTATTGCAATTGCTCATAACCGCAACTGGAGTTCCGAAACCAGGATAGAAAAGGAATCTTACTGGGTACACAGCCTTAGAACATTGAAACCAAGCGGTTTAAACCAAGAAGACTAGAAAAAGACAGCCATGCACAAATGAAATTATTTATTTTTTGCAACCAACACATTTTCTTTTAAATAATTCTCTAACTTTGCTTAATAGAATATAATTACTACTATGACAATGAAATATCCGGGATATAATCTGCTCTTACATAAATTTACATAAAACAACAGATGTCGTTATGGCTCATTGATTTCTATGTCAATAAAAATATTTTCAAACATCCGCATCCAATTGAAATAAACTAGTGAAACACAATAAATTTAAAGGTTTAATTCCTGTAGAAACAGCCATGTAAAGTTTTGCAAAAAACAACAGTTTTTGTCTTTATTTGTTTGTCTTGTCTATGTTTTGTATTTGCCTTTGAAAAAGACTCATTAAGAGCCAAAAGCGCTCAGGCTAGTTAGATACTAGTTTTGCACTGTTCGTTGTCAGTTTTTGCATTTTTATATATATATATATATATATATATATATATATATATATATATATATATATATATATATATGCACACACAAACATCCATTTTGTACTTGAATAAACAAGAACAAAATGTATTACATTACACAAGCATTACTCAATCTTAGTCAAACTTCATAAGTTGCCAAGATTCAAACATACTAGGTTTAACAGATATCTCTTCAAGAAAATGTAAATCAAAGAACAAATTAATTGAGCTTCATGAGGAAATCTGGTTCACCTAACAATCATCCATACTGAACAAATTTGATGAAGATTCCCCAAACACCTGCACATGTATTGGGGGTTTTTTTGGTGGGGGGTGCACCCTAATTCACTAACCCAAGTGCTTGTTTCAAAATTGTAACACAAATATTAGTTCAGACCTAGAAAAAAATTAAGTAAATTGCTTCAAAGACTAGTATATGACTATAATTTTTTGTTTGGAAAAAATAGGCCATTATTCCTGAAGCACCACTAGATGAGGGAATGTTATGACCACTGAATGGTCAAAATGGTATGAAGTAAAAGGTAGGAAAACTCGAACCATTACCTTATTTTACTTGCTGACAAATAATCCTTTCAAAATATTATTACTTAATATTTCTTTCAAAAGTCAATGTCAGTTATCCAGCAGGCAACAGACATTTTCAAGAACATGGTTTAAAATAGTCAGCCCTCTTACATTGGAAAGAAGTTTGTAAGTTCTCCTCTGGAAACAACAGGACTCTTGAAATTTCTTATATCCCATAACTTGACAGTGTCATCACCTGAAAGTATTGAACATAGTCATGGGACAATTTACATATATATATAACACACACAATAGTAAAAAGAAGTATAATTTACATCTATTAAAGGTCAGTACACATTTATCAGCAAGCACAGGTATTTTGTACAACCAACAAAATTCCATAAATATGGATATTTTTATGCAGAAGTACTTTTGTTGATTTGGCATAAATATGGGCATATTTATTTTCCCTAATATGCATGGGCTCATGGATGGCAATATTTTTAATTTTTTTGCTTATTCCCTTGCAGATCTTTGGATTCTGTATAGAACAAAGAGATACAGACAAATTATGTGACTTAATTTTATAAATAAACCAACCAAAATTGATGATTCCAATATTTCCCTTGGAAAAAAGCATTGCTATCATTGCATGCATATAATGGCAAACCAGTGTAACCAAGGATTAGATATCTCACCTCTACTTTTACTAGTTTCCAGTCGCCACTGTAAACATTATCCAGAAACTAAATTCACACTACAGTGATCTTGACCCCTTTTGTAACTTTATATATTTCTATACAATCTTTTATCTTTAAATTCCAAATTTTAATTATTTTAAAATGTACAAATTTTGACATTTTAATTGGCACTATATAGCCAGTATTGTGATAACATATTGGGAAACCACCTACCCACCTACCCACCTGTACAGGGCAAATTATACACCTACCACCCACCTACCTGTACAGGGCAAAATATACACCTACCACCCACCTACTTGTACTGGGCAAAATATACACCTACCACCCACCTACTTGTACTGGGCAAAATATACACTTACCACCCACCTACTTATACTGGGCAAAATATAAACAATACAATAAAAATGAACATTCTTTTATCTTTACATTCAAACTTTTGATCATTTTAAAAGTGTAAATTTTTAACTTTTAATAGGCACTATATAGCCAGTACTGTGCTGAGATACTGAGAGACCAAATACCTGTTTACCACCCACCTATCCACCTACCTGTGACAGAGCATAAACTACTTAAAACAATAAAGAAAAGAACATTCTTTTCTGTTACATCAAGGAAAAGGTACTATCATGAGGTGATAATAACCTGATATTAATGTTGTTTTTATTTTAAAAATCACTTTCCATGTACTAACAGAGATGCATACATTTAACTTGATGAATCTACTGAACAGAGCTTAAGAATATATACTTAAAACACAATATATAACCATAGTCAATGAAACATTAAATAAGGGTCATGGTGACCTACTTTTGTGATGAAGGTGAAGAACTCATTAAGATGCATCCCCACACCAAATGTCATGAATCTAAATATATCAGTATCTACAGAGGATGCAAAAAAAACCCCAACATTTGGTCATGTGCTAAATGCTAAACCTTACTCTAAGCCAATAAATTATGAAATGTAGGTCATAGTGACATTCTTCTGTGATAAGTGTATTGTACTGATGGTGATGCATAGTCATCTAGCTTGCTGAGACTAGCTTGAACACAGCTAGAAAAACAGATTTAAAAATGAAAATTCAATGGAAGTGAAGCATGAAATATAGGTCACAGTGAATTACTTTCATGATGAAGGTGTAGTACTTCTGATGTATCCCCTCATCAAGTTTCGTG